>PVJX010021131.1:9741-32459 GCA_004027295.1 Dolichotis patagonum
TTTTTTTTTTTTTTTGTACTGGAGATCGAACTCATGACCTTGCACTTGCTAGGCAGGCACTTATGCCACTAAGCTAAATCCCTAGCCCCAACACATACAATATATTAATCAGTGTTAATTTCCTACTATTTTTAAAAATTCTGTATTGTTTTTATACTTTTTCTGCTTTTTTTTTTAAATAAAAAAATTTAAAAAGAAAACAAGAAATATACAACATGTCAAAGCTAAAGTAGGATAAAATGTGAGAAGTGAGTATTGGGGATTTGGGAACCCAGGCGGGTTTTGTTCATTGCAATAGTTTGAGAAGCTAGCAAATGTTAAAGAACTGGAAATAAAAAATATAAACAACTCCTTAACTGATACAAAAGCTTTAAAAAGAAATGAATACGTATTTACTCTAATTATTATGTTATAAGCCTACGTATTAGAGCAGATATAGAATACAGTAAAACAGAAAACCTACTTTTGTAAGCAGTATTATGGTTTCAAAAGCAGTTCTATACTTAGTTTTGGAAGAAAGCTGAAATCCAGAAATATCAACCTAAAAAAAGACAGTTAATGTAAGAATAGTTATACATTCCTGTGTTTTGAAATGTTTTGTTACAGCTAAAAATTTCTCAGTCTACACTAATAATTCGAGGTAACAGGATTTAAGTATCAAAATAACTACAATTCTGATAAAAGGTATTAATTAACAAGACAATTTATAACAACACAGACAATCTTATCTATAACTTAAGTACCATAAATGGCGTATGAAAGAGATACTATGTATCACATATAATACAGCCGAATTTTTTTTTTGTTGTTTTTTGTTTTTTTTGGTGCCAGGGATCGAACTCACGACCTCGCGTTTGCCAAGCAGGCACTTACGCTGCTGAGCTAAACCCCTGGCCCTATATAGCAGAATTCTTAAGGAATGAAATCTTCACAGTTATCACTACCCTTAGTACCATTTCCATCCCCATATCATATAAATAAAAATTATCTACTATATGTACTTGTCCATCTGAATACTTAGTGGAGTGATATATGCTAGTACAGTCATGGATCACCTAACAATAGGGATATACTCTGAGAACTCCATCAGAAAGTAACTGCATCACTGTGTGAACATCACAAATTATACAAATTAAGCTATAATGTCACCAGACAATACAATCTTATTGGACCTCCATATGTTACATGCAGCCCATTGCTACCAAAATGTGATTCTGTGGCACTTAACTTGTATTTTTAAATCTTACTCATAAAACATTTCTAGAAAAACTAAGTTCACTCATCTGAACATCATGTTGGTATGCATATGACTTACAACAAAAAGTAGTTGTCTAGTTCTTTCTATGTGCTTCAGAAATTTGTGGCCCATTCCTTTGTTCATATGTGCTCCTTCTATCAAACCTGGGAGATCAGCTACTGATATCTGTTACAAAGTTAACAATATGGTAAGAAAAATGTATTAAAACCACAGTTCATTTATATCCAAAACTTTCATATTTCAAACACAGTCAGTTCATGGTTTATAATTCCCACTATGCCTCTGAAATGCCAAGACAGCTTTGTAGCAAAATAAATGTTAGGAATCAAAATCCTTTGTTATCAGGTATTAGAGTCCCAGTTTAAATTATTTATCTAATAATCTAGGGATGTGGGGTATTAATTTATTACTTTTAACATTTACTAATCACATAAATCTGTGTTTCCACAAATTGCTTTATGGTTTTTTTTTAGAATTTTAACTTTCACAATCTGAATTCATTAACATTTGTAAGAATATTAATTAAGCAGACATTTACTAAGTATAGCTCAGTAGTTCTAAGTTTTAAATTCAATTTGTAAGTAGTATCAGTGTTCTTCTTCCATTCATATTAGCCAGCAGAATTACTGACTGCTCTTTCACAGTAAAAGGCTACAGTATTCCTACACTCTTTTTAAAGGTAATGAGTACAGAAAGGGATGAAAAGTAGCAGCTCTACACACACTGATGAGAGTGGATAACAAATCCAAAGTCTTAAAAAGGAAACTGAGGCTCTATGACAAGTAAGTGGGCATGACAGTCTCATGTCCTCACATTTCCTTCAGAGCTTCTCTACCTTTTTGGAATCATGTCAGTTTTGGAATCATGTTAGTTTAGACAACTAAACTGACATGAACGTGTCATTATCACCCACCCCTGTATTTTGGACTAGGACCCATTGCTGGTACAGTACATTTTAAGTGACAAATGTGTGATGTATCCACTAGTACAGTCTCCTACAGAAGAGTTCCACTGCCCTTAACTTTGGCTGTGCTCTGCTTAATTCACCCCTCCTTTTTCCTGGCAACCACTATTCTTTTTTGCTTTCTCTAGTTGGCTTTTCTCAGAAATGTCATACAGTTCAAATCACACAGTTTGTAGCCTTTTCAGATTGGAATCTTTTGCTTATAATGTGCATTTTAAAGTTCTTGTATATCTTTTCATAAGCTGACTATTCCATTTTCTAGATATAACAGTTTACTTATTGATTTACTTACAAATATTTTCTTTCAGATTTTGATAATTATGAATAAAGCTGCTATGAACATCTAAATGCAATATTCTATGTAGACATAAAGAAGATCTATAAATCTTATCAGGTAAAAATTAGTAACTAGATGATATTAAATTCTATTAAGCTGGGATTGTGGCTTAGTGATAGAGTTTTTGCCTTGCATGTACAAGGCCCTGAGTTCAATCCCCATCACCACAAAGAGAAAGAAAGGAAGGAAGGAAGGTAGGAAGAAAGGCAGAGAAAGAAAGAAAGAACCAATATACTAAAATAACAAACTCATAGAAAATGAAAATGTATGTCTAATTGGAGCTCCAAGAAAATGACAGAAATAAATCCTTCCCTGTCCAAGTAAAAGCTGAAACAAAATCATTTCCATTAACTTTAGAAAGTGTTTTTAGGAAATGAAGAGCAATAATCCACTAGGGTAATAAACTAGGGATTGTAATGAGAAGAAATAGATGAAAGAAGCCACAATGAAGACATGATATTGTAGGGTATAAAATCTGGAAAAACACAATATTAAATTCTTATGTGAATATGTTACTATGATAGTGCCCAAGAGAATTAATAAAAGCACAATTTCACTCAGCATAATAAAAAAATCTTATTTTTTTCACTTAGCACCACAGAAACCTGCAAAAAAAAATTATATTATAAAATCCTAGTTCTAAATTACTTCCACTTCTAATCAAGTCTTTTAGTTTAAAAATAATCACCTGTTTGAAATCACGATACATAATCTTTCCAAGTTCAGGTTTCAGTGTTGTAACTGAAAGAAAATATAACAAGTTCAGCCTAAAATAAAGACTGGTACGTTTAAAACTATCTTGGCATTATGTACAGAATAAAAAGTATTGTGTTTCTGTGAAAAGTTTCAGACTTTTTTTCTAATTTATTGAAATGGAAGCTACAATTATCTTTGCCATTTGCATCGTACTTGAAAAAGGACAAACAGTGATTTTCAATATCTGTATAGGAACAAGTCTCATCTAATTAGGTCTCAAAATTTATTCAACTGCAATGTAAAGGATATTTGAAGGGCTCAGAATTTAAATTTGCCAGTTAGGTCTTGAATAAAGAATACCTATTCCTTTCTAATTCAGTTATTCTTTTTTTTTTTTTTTTTTGGTGGTACTGGGGATTGAACTCATGACCTCACACTTGTCAGGCAGGCGCTTAGACCACTGAGCTAAATTCCTAACTCCTTAATTCAGTTATTCTTAAGCTTTACCAGTCCTACATTAGGCTCTTTCTTATGCTTTTTTACATTTCTTTCTCTTCGCAAGCAGCAATTAGTACAAAATTAACTCTTAGTCAGAGTCTAGTTTTTGGATTCTTTAATTTTATTTTCCAGGTTAATGACGTTCTAAATCTTTTTAATAATGGCAGAGACCCTATCATAATCACTCATTTTTAACCTAAGTTTCCATTATCTCTCTCACTATTAACTCAATTATTCTTCGTATCTCAGCCCAAGCATCACATTGCTTCAAGGACATCTAATGCAGACATCCACACTCTATCACACTCTGTCTGTTTTATATTCCTTTGTATTTATTAGTGATATATATGCTTTCCCACTATTTGTAAGCACAATTAATGGCAGAACATTAGCTGGTTTTGCTGACCATTCTTTGTAACCCTGTAACTTAATGTGGTGCCTAGTAATTTATTTGCTAAATGAATAAAAATATAATCTCTGCCTTCCTAGAACTTATTGTAGTGCTTTATAAAGGGTAAATAGCTTATAAAATCCTAAACAAACCAAATTAATGATTGTGCAACAGAGGAGAAAATGCACCAAAGTATCTAACAAGTACAAGAAACTTCACTGCTTGCTATAAAGTTTCAAAGATTAATAAAAATAAATGTATATATTCTAACTGCCAAAAAAAGTTTTCAAACTAAAAGAACCCTTGGAGTTGTCAGTTTATGTACTCACAAAAAAATCAGTCTTTAAAAACGTACCTCCATACATTAAAATGCACAAATTATACTTACATGCATAATCTGCAATTTCTGGTTTTGCATGAGAAATCTGACTTAGCAAAGAGGATTTTCCAGCATTTGGGAATCTGAAATAATTAAATACAAGTAGACATTACAATAAATATCAGTATTACTCACACTTGCTTATTTCTGAACTGAAAAGACTTCCTGCTTGCTTTTGTGGTGAATAGTAAATCACAGGCCTGGGAGTGCAGCTCAGTGATAAGGTACACACTTAGGATATACAGGGCCTCGGCTGCAATACCCAGCAACCCCCTCCCCAAAAGAAAGCAGACTATAAATCTAAAATAAGCTTGAAAAAACTTACTTGTTTGAGAACAAATGTACTTTTTTGAAAAACAAAAAGAAAAAATCATGCTGGATACAGAAAATACAGAATTAAGAGAGTAAAATAATTGTTATCCTAATTATATAAAAAAGAAACCTTGAAAAACAAAGAAAAAAATTTTTTAAACCCTGAAATCCACATTTTCAAACATATGCAAAAGCAAAGACGTTATCATTTAGCTTTAACACACTGCCAGTATAATTTTTAAATCTAGTTTGTTTGAACAGATATACAAATATAGTTCATGCAATTAAATTATCTGATTTGACTCTTAAACCTCTTTTGATATAAGCTCTCTCTCCATCTTGTTTCCCTTTCCAATATACCTTTTTTCTTTTTGGTATCGGGGATCGAACTCATGACCTCACGCCTGCCAGGCAGGTTCCTGCGAGCTAAATCCCCAGCCCTACAATATACTTTTTAAAAAACTGTGTCACTGTTTCTTTTTCAAGCAGTCTGGATTTTTTTGGGGGAGGGGGGCGTACCGCGGATTGAACTCACGACCTTGCCCTTGCCAAGAAGGCACTTAACGCTATTGAGCTAAACTCCCAGCCCCAGTCTGGATTTTTTTTACTGGCATCTCCAAGGTATCATTTAACACCCTCCTTTGGCCTGAATTTTGTATCAACTGGTAGTTCCAAAGTATTGATCAAAAAACAAAAACACTACTTCATAGTAAGTGGGTTTGGTTTTTAACTAAACAGTGTAAAGGGATAGTACTTTTGAATTGGGCCTGACTACCCCAGCCCCCATCCTGCTTTCCAGAAGAGGCACTACTCTCCCCAGGGAACTCAGCTTAGTACTGAAATCGTCATCAACAAACACAGGAAAGGAGATAAGATAGGACAGGTTGCAGGTTCCAAGACATCTGGAAACATCTGGGGGACACCCAAAAATTTATGGTATCAGATGCTTCAAGAACTCTGCCAACTGAGGTGCAAGACTGCCAGAAAACTTTGACCACAGATGTTTATTAAAATCTTCCCAATGTCCCTTGACTTTTTTCCATCCCTATAAAAGGGACACACTTCTCTTTGTACAGGACAGATGATCTTATCACTGCCTGCCTGTACCCAGGCACAATAAATTCCACGCCATGTTGCCTTTATACAGCCTGGTGGTGTCTGTGGCTCCACCCCTCATCCCACAGCAAAGCATAACATACTTAGCTAATTTAGGTTATGTTTGCCATTATAAATAACATTATAAAAGTATGCCAGGCACAGGGATGCATAACTATAATCCCAGCTACTTGAGAAGCCTAGGTAGGAGGATCAAAAGTTTAAGGTCAACCTGGAGTTAAATTAGACTATCCCAAAATAAAAAAGGCTGGAATATAGCTCAGTGGGAGAGCACTTGCCTTCATATGTGCCAGCCTCTGGGCTCAGTCCACAGTACTAAAACAAATGCAAATGTATACAGCTAAGGAGACAGTGTTAACAGTCATCCCTGAGTGGCATATCATTGATCTAATTTTTTTTCTAAAATTTTAAAGTGACTATCTATAAACCTTTGCACGTATCTTTAATTTCTTTCTTGGAAGAGATTTCTAGAAGTAAAAATATATTGACTTAAAATCTATTTTCATTTTAAAGACTGTTGATTTTACTTTGTTAAACTGTACTCAGAAAAAGCCTGCCATGTATTTAAAAAGTACCAAGAATGGAATTGGTGCTGTGTGCAGGCCACTGAGGGACAGCCAGATGCCAGCCTTTTTTCCCTTAAGTCAGTGGCGTTCTCAGACTGTGGGGGAAGAGAACAAGAAGTCACCAAGAAGAAAGCCCTCCCTGTCAATCAGTGCCATGCACAGGCCACCGCAGGGAAAGCCCAATGCCAGCCTTTACCCACGAGTCAGTGCCACTCAAGGACTTCAAGGGAATAGAACAAAAAGTCAACAAGAAGCAAGCCCTCCCTGTGAGTTGACGTCATGTGCAGGCTGATAGGGGAAGAAGCAGATGCCAGCCTTTTCCTGCGATTCAGCACCATTTGTAGATTGCAGGGGAACAGAACAGCAAGTCAACAAGAAGCAAACCTTCCTTGTACATCAGGGCCATGTGCAGGCCACTGCAGGGAGAGCCAGGTGCAGCTTCCAGTGCATGGGCTTAAAAACAAGAAAAGCCAGTTCCACCCCTAACCCTGTAAGCGACGGGCTGATCTGGAGATACACAAGCTGCAATGATAGCTATTGAGGTAAAATACAATTTAATGCTTGTAGTGTTTAGTGTTTCACTGACTTTGCAGGTCTAAAGCCAGTATTCTGATCATCTATTCAGAGGATAACAACACACAATGTAGCATCTATGGGGGATCTCCTTCTGAAGATGGTAGCCATTGTTAATCCTCTATTACCTTGTTTTGGAAGTCCTCTATCATTTTCATTGTTTTGTTGGGTTGGGTTTTATTCTGTTTCATTTTGTTTGATTTTATTATATCTGATGGCATGGGCAGCTATTTCAAAAATAGTGGGATATATTATGGTTATCATTTTGGGTTTACTATTGTCTGGTTTTGAAGTACTTTATTGCATTCATTGTTTTGTTTTTATTGGTTCTATTCTGTCCTGTTTTGTTTGATTTTTACTATGTCTGAAGGTATGGGCAGCTATTTTGAAGATAACAAGAGGCATTATGGTAACCATTGGTGATTTCCTATTGTGTTGAAGACCTCTTCACTCATAACAGTTTGTTTTGATTGTCTTTATTCTGTTATTGTTTGGTTTTATTCTCTTTGAAATAAAAATTTTTTAAAAGGTACCAAGAATAGGGGTAAAAGAGTCTTTACTGCATCTTAATAACATATTTACATTAAATTTAACTAACAAATATTTATTGAGCATTGACTTTGTCATCACATAGCACTAGAAGGTATGACAATGAAAGCCAAGTGTGGTGACACATGTATGTAATCCCAACACTTTGGAGAATGAGCAGTGTGGTCTACAATAGTGGAAACACTATTTGGAGAATGAGCAGGCCAGTGTGGTCTACATAGTGACACCTTGTCTCAAAAAAAAAAAAAAAAAAATACAAAAAACAAACCAATACAGCAATGAGACAAACATGATCCTTTGCTTTCAGAGTTTTTGTTCAACTTTGGGGAAGTGGTTTTTTTGTAAATAATATTTAATAATTTTTAAAATTTTATGCTGGCAAGAGTATGGGGGAAAAGTAGCCTTTCTTTATTGGTGGAGGGAGTGTGAATTGGTATAATCACTATAGAAGTCAGTATAGTTTCCTCAAAAAAACTAAAACTAGACAATCCATTTGATCCAGCCATTCCACTTCTAGGTATCTTCTGGAAAGATTTAGAGCATCATATCACAGTGCTATCTGCCTACTCATGTTTACAGCAACACAATTCATAACAGCTAAATAATGGACACAGCCCATATGCCTATCAACAGATGAATAGATAAAGAAAATGTGACATTTATATACAATGGTGTACTACTCTATCATAAAGAATAAACTTGAATCATTTGCAGCTAAATAGATATGCCTCAAGAACATAATCCTAAGTGAAGCAAATCAGACACATGAGTTTACTGTTTGGTTTTTTGTTTTTTGGTTTTTTTTTTGGTACCAGGGATTGAACTCATGACCTCACGCTTGCCAGGTAGGCGCTTAAGCCACTAAGCTAAGTCCCCGGACCACATGAGTTTAAATATTACATTTTTTTCTTGTGTGGCAAACCCAAAGTATCAATAAGGAACAAAATGGAAAATAGATATTAAGAAACAGGAAGAATTTTTTCAAATGGGAAGGGGAACAAGAGATGGAGGAGGGGAGAGGGAAAGAAGAGAAAAGGGATTTAAAGGAAAAAAAGAATTGAAAAAGAATGAAAATTGAGTTTCTGTCAATGAAGAGGGGAAGAAGGGTTGGAGGGATAGGTGAAAGGGACAAAAAAAGGGTTAAGATATATTATATACATGTACAAATCGCTCATGATTAATGTGATCATTGTGTACAGCAAACATGTACTAATAAAAATTTTTTTAAATTTTAATTTTTCTTAGTACATTTTGTGATACATAATGATTACACTCATTGTGGGAACTTAGTACATATCTTATTTATCCTCATTTGTTATTTACATATCTTTTTTACCCACCTACTTGTTGAGGGACACACAGGCTGAGAAAGGTCTTCTTTCAAAAACTCCCAAGCTTTCTTGGGATAATGGTACACTACAGAAATAGTCCTTTAAAAATCTATAAAAATTTGTAAGCTTTGCAGTGGAGCACTTTTAATAATTTTCCTCATAATAATTTTCCTCATACATAATTTTTGTAATGAATTACGTGAGATCTCTTTCCTATGGAACATAAATTATTTTGCCATATCCTATATCAGATATGCTCTTGTAATTTTTTGAAAGAAAATTATAGGCATTTTTGTCTATGACAATAACCTAGCTAGAGTATCTTATTTCCTTTCAGTTATCCTCAGTTTTCATAATAATGGTTAAACTCAGAAAAACTCAAGCAATTATTTCCAAGGAATTCAAAGTATATAAATAGAAGGCTGTTCACGATTATAGAGAGGATACTTGAGATTTTTCTCAAGAAAAGTGAAAATTTTACAGGTTGAAATGAAAAGATCAGATTTGACAACAGCAGTGCATAGTATATTAGTTCCCAGAATCAGTTCATTCCTCAAAGTAACAAGATTATCTACTTACACTGGAATTCATAGTAGCAGTTTCAAGAACAGCTGTTTGATTTAAAAGCACTAGAGTGCTGGGGATATAGCTCAGTGGCACAGTGCCTGCCTGGCAAGCACAAGGCTGTGAGTTCAATTCCCAGTACCAAAAAATAAGTAAGTAAATAAACAAATAAATAAAAGCACTAGAATTTATATATTAAATATTTTGCTTAACAATTGTGATGCTTTAATTACCGAATGTAATTTCAGATCCACTTCTGAAAAGCCAGTATTTCACTATATGAAGTCTCCAATAAATCAGTAACACAAAGATAATGATGATGGTAGAAGCTACAATTCATCAGGTATTTACAAATGCAGCATATGTTCCACTGTAAATGTGTCATTTTATTCACCAATATTAACGATTAAAAACCACTTCTAGCCACTATTAAAGATGAGCTAAATGAAACTTGACAAGACTGTGTAACTTATTGGACACTGCCCGCTTTCATGGCTGTATTTTCTAATGCTGTCTGATCTAAAGCCAATCCTTTGGAGGGTTTACGATTCAAACCCAGTCTATCCTGAGTTCCCTACTTTTACTGCTCAGCTTTGTTACGCTATTTTTCATCTGTGAAGATATCTCTTTGGAATCTGAAACACATTTTTCTACCAAATGAGATGGTGAATCATCAGACTGCCAGTCTTATCCACAAAACCCTATGAAACCCACAATATTCTTGAAAAATACAGAGAATTATAGAATCATGCCTCATAATTCTCATAACTGTGTTTAAAAAAAATTAAATGTGAATAGCCAGGATCAGAATGAGGCCTCTGTGAACTTTAAGCCAATGATGGTCAAGAGCCAGTGGCTGGTAGACAGGATAAAAAGTAAGAGATTTAGTCTTTAAGAGTGTGGTAAAGAAGCAGTGAGATATTTGGAGAGAAATATGAAAAGGGATCTTTTTTAAAAGCAAGAAACAGAACCAGAAATTTAGAACAGAGCAACAGTAACACCATTTTCCCTCTTGCTTAAGCCTTTGTCTGAGCAACTGTAATTATAGTGGAGGACCCAGAAGAAAAACAGGAAAGAAGAAAAGCAATTTGAAATTTTCTTTTCCTTTACTCTGTCTTGCTGTCAGTCTACCTCCAGTGCCACCAGCATTACAAACCCCACAGCACAGCATTGCTTAACGAAAGAATAGAGACTGGTGAAACAGAATACAAAGAGGCCTGCAGTTCTACGACTAGGAAGACTCTAAGCAGATGCATGAAGAACACAGAAACAATGACAACAAGAGCTGATTCAACGCCCAGAAGGGTGTAAGGCTGAGCCCCCACAGAGCCCCATAGAGGATTGCCTCTATGGGTCACTGGCCATTTGTCTAATCCTAACTTCAGTCTCTATTTAAACCCTCAAAAGTACCTCAATCGCATCCTCCCTTTTATTTCCTTCTGTATACCTTTTCTTTTCTTTTTTTTTTTTTTTGAGACAGGGTCTGGCTATGTAGCCCAAGCTGGTCTCAAACTCTTGAGGAGCCTCCTACCTCAGGCTTTCAAGAGCAAGGATTACAGACATGTGCACCACACCTGGCTCTTCTGTATACAAGTGTAATTTGTTTGGATTTCTAACTTTATATCTGTAACATTCTTTAACTATACTATAAAATTTGCATTTGACTGAATTTTTTTCAAAACATCCCTTAACACCACATCTAATCAGCTGTGTTGCTGATCAGTGGATTTTTTCTCCATGGTTCTAAGGCAAGAACCATTCTTAATGTCTGCTACACTTTCACTTAGTACTTACTCATGATTATAGCTGGAATATAGGAATTTTTTTAAAAGCCCTCTAACTCAATTTAGTCACAAACGTTAGTTGAAAGACTTCCATAGTGTTGATAGAAGTTGACTGACCAATTTTTAAAAATCTATTCTTTAACATTCTACTGACCCATTCAATTGTTCTGCTCTTCCTTTTACAAAAGAATAGTAACTGTGAAACCCATATTTTGACTATTTGAAAATAACTATAATTGACTCTTAACAGCACAAGTTTGAACTACAAGGGCTCACTCATACATAGACTTTGGGGGGGGGGGTTGGAGTCAGCAAAAATTTATAAAAACCTTCAGATGAAATGGCCACTCAGACAAACTGAAGAAATTAAGAAAAAGGTACATCAAGAATACACAAAAATATATACATTGTGTGTTTTGTTATTTTTACATAAAATACACACAAATCTATTATAAAAATTAAAATTTATTGCAACTTAAGCACACGAATAGAATGTACAAGGTGCTATCTGCAGTCAATAAAAATGAGTATTAAATCATAACTACAAAATACTAGGTAGAATATACACTGAACTACTGTAGTATTTTCAGTCACATCCTGCTGTTATTGCAATGTGCTCAAGCGTTGTAACTGTCTACTTAAAATACAATGTAATGCTAATCACCTCACATGAGCAACTCATCTCTCCAGGAAACTGCAGGTCACAGTAAAAAGTGATTTCACACCAATCAGGTGTGGTGATGTATGCCCGTAATCCCGGCACTTGAGATGCTGAAGAAGGAGGATTGTTGTGAGTGTGAGGCCAGCCTAAATTACAAAGGAAGACCACAATTCGAACAAACAACTCCCCCCACCAAAGTGGTCTAGGAATTCTTGTGTTTTTCATCATGTACAGTACAGACATAAAATATATGTTGATTGTTTATGTCATTTATAAGATTTCCAGTAAACAAACAGGCTAGCAGTAGCTAAATTTTGGGAGTAGCAAAAGTTACATGCAGACTTTTGAAGAAGTGTTGAGACTGGCACCCCAACTTTCCATTGGTTAATGGTCAACCATATACTTAGTTATATATCCTCCAAATACACTCCACATACAAATTATACAAACTAATTTTGCCTCCAGATTACTATTAATATTTATAAAGTACATTAAAAATATAATGGTACTTACCCAACTAGTCCTACATCAGCTATAAGTTTTAAGTCAAGGTGAATCACTCGTTTCTGGCCTTTCAGCGGTAAAAAATTTGTAAGCAGTTTACCACCAAGGCCACCTTCAGCTACCAAAAGTCTGTCTTCCTCCTTATTGAGTTCTCCTTTAAATGAATAAGAGAATACAGCAAAGATAAATAATACATTCTATTTTTCTTTCATAATACATTGCCAAAAAATTGATATAAAGGACTACACCACAAGACTAAAGTTCTTTCAAAATTCTGACACTCAAGAGTTAGGACTATAGCTGAGAGGTAGAATATTCACCTAGCACATACAAGACTCTAGGTTCAATCCCTAAAACTACTAGACAATAATATAATTTTTTAAAAAAAAGTTTAACCCTAGAAAATGCTTTTGCAAGCAGTTGAAGAGATTAGTTATATTTTTAAAGCCAAGTACTTTTATGCCCTTAAAGTAATTTTAAATCAGTAAATTTTCAACAATTTTTATGTATGTCTTAAGAAACTCTTTTTAACAACTAGCTAAAATTATTTATGACTACAAAAAATTCCTTTGAAACCCAAGAAAGGCTTTTCCTGAAAACTCCCAATTTTGGAAAACGTACAGTTTTTACAATCTTAGAAGCTATAGTACACTCACCTATAACTTTACCATTTTCATCAGTTACGGAAATACCAACAGGTACAGGGATTTCACAATCTTTTCCTTTGGTACCTTTCAGTGCATTAATCCTACCCTCCAAAAGAATAGATAAACAAAAAAATCCTAAATTAAAACATGAAAACCTACTAAATCAAATGGTTTATGTTCCTAGCAAATATGGTTTACAAAGACAAAAAGCAAACAATTTCTCAGGTTAATGCACATATTAAATGGTCAAACATTAGCGAAAAACTAAAATTATACCTATATGTTGCATTTTAAACTACTATATTCTATAAAAAATGGTGATCAATGATGATTTAAATTAACTATGAAGTCATCTTAACCCAAAATGAGCTAAGATATTGCCCCCAATGAAATGAAATCACTATCACAAGAAAGAAAAAAAAAAAAAAAGAAAGATAATCTCCTGAATAATAAAGCTGGGAAAAAAACCCCACAACTGATCTCAAACACAAGTACTTGAGAATCTAATCTGTTTTTTTGTGTGTTTTTTTTTTTTTTTTCCTGGTACCAGGAATTGAACTTACAACCTAGCACATGGCAGGTAGGAGCTTACACTGCTGAGCTAAATCCCTGGCCCTTACCTGGTTATTTTCAAATTGCCCTTAAGAGAATAAACAAATTGGTACAAACTTCTAACTCATTCCACTCTGGGAATTTATAAAAAAACAAAAAAAGGAACAATTATATAAAAAGTACACAAATTCAGTAATAGGCAAATGCTAATTTCTAGTCTTTAATATTATGCAGCCTCCTGAATAAGTTTCTAACATGAAAAAAATGTTAAAGAGGTTGAAAATATTATGTTTTTGATACTAGACTTTATAAATATACATAACTACATTTGTGTAAATATACAGAAAAATTAAGGCTCTTTTTTTTTCTTTCTTAGTACTGGGAATCAAACTCGACCTCGCGCTTGCCTGTGCCACTGGGCTATATCCCTAGCAAGATGATTAACTTTTGAGGGCAGGAGGGTAGAGTATATCAGCTGAAATTTGAGAAAGACTTCAAACTTGTCAAAGATAAATTTAGAAGAAAACAGTGGGGATTCAGAACATTCTTTGTCTCTACAAAGGAAGTAGAGAAAAGAACACCACCACTGGGAGAAGAAATTAATACAAAATTTATGAACTTTACAATATTTAGTACTACATTTTCATTTGTTTAGACATTTTGGATGTTTGCTTAGTCAGAAATGCATGAAATAATTTACTTCAAATTACCAAGTAAGTGTTATAGTTTTTCTTCTTCTAAAAGGGTTTGGTTTATAAATTAAGGTAGTACTTACCGACTGTTTGTCCCTCCTCCAGCCACAAACCGTTTTTTAGGATATCTGTCTTTAAGTTGTTTTAAAGTTATTTTTTTATGGGCTACAACCCAGACATCACCACCTTTTCCACCTTCTCCACCTAAGCGAGGATAACCCATTCCACCACTTCCTCCCTTGGTGAAGAGTCTTAGGTTGTCAATGAAATTTCCATACTAAAAGGAGACAGGAGAGAACATTTTTACACAAAACATGTTTACCAACTCAGAGACCCCTTTTTAGTTCTGTTCCACTAAAACTTTCTTAAAAAAACATCAGTAACAACTTTCTGTATGCCCATTCCACTGCTGTTTTTGTTTTTGTTTTAAGCTTACCCCCATTTCTCTCTTAGGAGTCTTTTTCAGTAATCAAACACTGCTCCATCTATCTCAGGACCAGACCTTGCTCCTCTTTACATTCTAAACTTTCCTCCTGCGTTATTTCAGTGTGTGCTATCACCTAAGCGATACTTCCAATGCCTTAACCTGTAGCAGTTTAAAGCAACTGAGAGCAGACCTGTAATTCAAAAACCTCTCAAATATGCAACCTGTTGGTGGGTATTAGTTGATAACGGGCACATCACAAACAAAACCACATCCCCCCATCACACTTCCTACAAAATCTGTTCCAGCAATGTTCCCTTAATTAATGGAATCAGTATACCTATTCGTTGAGGCTAAATGAATGTCTTTCAGCCGTACCTGTTTCTTTTCCAGAAGTTCCGCTAACTCTCTCCTTTCCAGTTACTGCTCCCCTAGAACTTTGACCAACACATTTCATCCTAAAAAGGTTTCTGGCATCCACTTACTCCTAAGGTGATACATCTTACAACTAGTTGCTAAGAGCTATTTTCTGAAATGGATCTAACCTCTGAGTTCCTCCCCTGTTCAAAAACTATTCGCAGCTGTTTGGTTTTTACTCTTTATGAAATGAAATTCAAAATTCATAGTACTATATTCAAAGCCCTTACTCTTACTTCCAGTACCAATTTCATTTATTCAACTCCTCCCACTCTCCCCATCCTCTTCACACATGATGTACTATGTTTCCATGCCACTCTGTGAACGCTTTTCCTCTAGGTAGAACATCTTTTTGTTTTTTTCCACAGTAACGTCACTCTCATCTGAATGTCATGGTTTCACTATACTCTGCAATAATGGCACCAAAACATGGGTTGGTTTTATTACTTGAGAGAACATTTTAGAAACAGATTTCTTAATTCCTCCAATCAATTCTTATCCTGACACTGCAGGCTCACTGCAATTTGATTATACCTATATTATATCTTTGGAAATCTTACACCATATTTAGTGTTTACTGGTTTTTCTCAAATCAAAACTCACATGTTTTCTCGAAAAGTTTTAAAATTCTGTTCAATGTGTTACCTATTTTAATACTCCTGTAGCTTTAATAACCAGATTCACAAGCATAGAAGACTCACTTAAAAGAAGTATCTCACAGTAGTAATGAAAAGGCAACGGCCAATATATAATGTTGGCAAGTTTTCAAAGAGAAATTAACAGTAAGGTTATTACAGGTTTTTTCCCTTTAGGTAACTGTGTATTTTAACAAAAACCATTCGACGTCTGACACTACACAAAAACTGACCTACTTTTTCGGCAAGAATGCCTATCAAATACACGTTTTTTTGTTTCCTGATAAAGTCGTCTTTAAAACTGCTTAACAGCAATGTACTGAAGGGGAAAATGTATGAAAACATGGTATTAATATTACTTAAAACGGGGGGGGGGCGACCCTACAATATTCGAGACATAAGCACACACAACCCCGTACTCCACGTGGGCCTTACTTCGTGTCTGAAACACAGGCAGCGGCCGTTTCCTCTCCCACGCACACACGGCGACCCCAAAGGAGCTCACATCCGGCCCTAAGGGCGCCAAGGAGACCACGCTCCCCTCCCATCTCGCTCGCCGCAGCCCCGCCCGGGACAATGGTGGGAGGGGAGAGAGAAGGCAAGGGACCTCAGATGGCACAAAGTCACCGGACTTAGGAGCATCAAACACGGACCTTTCTTAACAACACGTAACCGCAATGCACCATGCCTATGACGGGCCACGATTCCTCCCAGCAGACGCTGCGCAAACTTCAGCACGACGCCCCTTCTTACGTCACCGCCGGCCACCCGCGCGTCTCCCCTCTGCGCACGCGCTTGCAGAGTGGCGCATGCGTAGTGCGGTGCGCTCGCGAGGACCGGCGCTCGCGCTGTGTTCTCTCTACCCTGAGGCGGAGGAAGGTGTTCAGTGTTACGAGGAAGAGTGAAGTGACTCTCGAGGTGGCGGCAAGGCGTGCGCCCAGGGACAGGAGGATAAAGAGCAGTTGACTCTGGAATTCACATTTTGAGTGGAGTGGCTGTGGACCTGGGCTGGTTTGCACTGCTAATTGAGGAATTACGAGGTCTATCAGTCTCAAAGAGTAAAGGAAAAAACAAATCGCTGAGATACCAAATCCGTGACAGAGAAACTCAGCCGGGAGGAAAGAGCCCAAAGAGCTGTTCAGAGACAAGCCGAGCCATCTGCAGGCAAAGCCGGAGCTGCAGGAGCCGATTTAAAACGTGTTATAGAAATATTACTGAGAAAAAGGGGCAAGATCTGAGACCTGTGAGAAGAATCCTAAGTGCAGTAGCGCAAAGAAATGTGTCAGACAGTGGCTTCTAGGGTCAGAGTGTTAGTCCGACTATTTTTTAAAGCCAGGCTTCGTGAAAATCAGAAAGTTAGGAGGCTGGGATTCCAGCCCCCCTTCGCCTCTTCTCAGTGCACCCTTAGGGTGAGAAAGTACACGGGCGACTAAACGGGTGTCCCTGCACTGCCCGTTTTATAAGCTCATTTTAAACCGCAAACATCAGTAATTTCTAGAGTCTTTTTCGCCCCTCGACGTGTCAGTCTCTTCACCTTTCAACAACTGATAAGTTGGAAATAACCTTTCCCTTCGCTGCTACTGGACTCCTTTATCATAGATGAAACTGTAGTTAGCATTTAATCTGTAGTAGTTGTGTTTTTTTCCTCTACGGCTTATTTTCATATTGAATATTAACTCAAACATGATTAGATGCTTATCTCCACCAGGGTACTTATTTATCTTTAAATCAGAGAATTGTTATGCTCTGATCTTAGTTAAATCTTGATATTTTTTGCTGCCATTTGAATTGCTATCTTTATTGTTTTATTTGGTCAGATAATATTGAGCCCAAGATACTCGTTTCCTAAGGCTTATTCTTAATGAGCAAGCCCATGTTCTTCCCATAACACATATATATATATATATATATATATGAAGATAGCAGGTGATGAAAGGTAAGCCCATATACAATACCAAAATATTGAGGGTCATTGCATACAGTAAACAAAAAAAGTATAATATTTACTTTAAACAGAACATGATCAGAACTTGAAATATTTATTATGGTTCTAGTTACCTGACAGCAACAAGAAACATGAATCCAGAAATCGTTTCTTTTAAAATTTGTAGCTAAAGTTAACATAAGATGAAATGACCCAGATCATTATCCAGAACTAAGGCAAAAGTCATTATTGGATGAAAGTACTATTTCTGCCATTGAAAAAAAGAGAACACCTTCCTTGCGCTTTCTCAAATTAAAGTATGAGTAACCATTAAATTCAGTGACACTACAGTATTTTAGCCATGTTACTCCTACATGAGCCATTGGTATAATCTATAGTTTGATTTTAAATTTAAACTCACTCTGTAGCACAAGTAGCCTCAAACGCACAGTGGTCCTCCAGCCTTGGCCTCCTAAGTGCTGGGATTACAGGTGTGCACTAGCATGCCCAGCTGCATATCAGTGTAGTTTTGATTTACATTTCTCTGATTGCTAAAGCTGTTGAACATTTTTTTTACCAACTCGTGATGGGCACAGTTGTAATCTCAACACTCCCAAAAGCTGAAGAGAAGGGTCAAGAGTTCAAGGCCAGTGTGGGTTACATATCAAATTTGAGGCCACCATGGAACATTAAACAAAGATGAACTTTTTAAACATAATTATTGGCCTATGATTTGTACTTCTTTTAAAAGTGTCCATTTGTCTGTTTCATGATTGGGTTTTTTTTTTAGTGTTGTTTTTTCAGTTCTTTATTCTGGATATTAATCTTCTGTCAGACAAGTAAAAGTAAGTAGCAAAGATTTTCCTCCATTTCAGTTTACTTTTTTTATTAGTATAGTAATTTTTAAATTCTTGATTTGTCACCACACACACAGCCCTGTGCCGGCACTTCCAAGGCTAGTGTAATTTTAACCAAACAGAATAGCAATATGGAAGAAAACAGCAAACACTTGTTCCTGTTGAACACTGTTTGCTCTGTTCTTATTATCCCTCATTTTTAATTTGAAAGACAGCATTCAAAAGTTTCTTTTTTGAAGTAGTTATAAAATTCTCAAGAATTAAATTGTTTTTAGTACCCTCATTTCAACCACTTCCTAGGTAAACAAAAATATTTTTCAAGTTGTTTCTACTATATTATTAGTCATCAACTATTCTTTTTTTATGCCATTAATCATCAACAGGTATATTCATAGCAATAGAATTACCAGAAAGTCTTTTCCTAGTGATGCTTCTTGCTTGTCCAAAACAAAAGTACTCAAGCAGTGGAAAGGCCTGTAGAATACTCAGAGCGCTCACTTACCCAGTTTATTTCTTTGTGGCTTATTAAGATTTTGTAAAGCAATAACCACTAATAGTAAAACAGAATTTTTAGATAATTTTAACAGGAAAGAATAGTAAGGAAATAAATGTATAATTTAACATATTCCCAGTTTATTTTAAATGTTTATTACATTGTCTTAGTTACTTTTCTTGTTTTCACAATACCTATCACCCACAAGTCAAAGAAGGAAAGGTTTATTTCAGCTCACAACTCAGTCCACTGTTGGCTGACTCCAAGGCAAAGCATCATGGCAGAGGAGCATCACAGAAGAATCAGTCCATAGCGGCAGGCAAGAGGCAGTCAGCAGCAGTGATGCAGCAGCCCTCCTTTTCCCTGTAATGTTCAGGCTACAGTTCCTAAGGGACTGTGCTGCTAGGAGGTGGGTCCCAGCTGGAGGTGGATCACGCGGGTGCCTTTGTTTGTTTTTGTTTTTGGACCAGGGATCGAACTCAGGACCTCACACTTGCCAGGCAGGTGCTTACACCACTGAGCTAAATCCCCGGCCCCACGCGGGTGCCTTTAGAGGGTTTGTCTTTCTCTGGCTCTTGCTGTCCTCTCTGCTCCCAGTTGCTAGGAAGTGAGCAGCTTTTCTCCACCTTGCCTTTCCACCAACCATGGACTGAACCTGTAAAACTGTGAGCTGAAATAAGCCTCTCTTCAAGTTTGGAGGGGTCAGGTTCTCTTATCTCAGCAACAACAAAAAGTGTGCTATAGAAGGGGAGAACATAGACCTCACAATGTCACAGTTTCCACCCTGGAGGCACACTTCAGTCAGCTCTATGTAGGGTGGAAATAATTCTAATATGAAACTCTAGCTTAAGGAATAAGAGGACAAAGTTTGGGGACACATTTCCTAGAAAGTAAGGAAGAAAATTCAAAAAATGGGAAGGAGTCAGAAAAAACTGTGCCTGAATCTGTTGTTAACCCTTAAACTATGCCTAATAGGAAAATTTTAAAGTCAATCTCTTAAGGAACTTACTTCATATTTGAACTACTACCTAAAATATAGAGCTCAGTCGTATCCATAATATGCTAAACCTGACCAAAGAAATACAACCACAGGAAAAATCCAATGGATTCTAGAATCTATTGCTTTTCCAAAATTAACAATACTGTGATGGTTAGGTGTATGTGTGAGATTGGCTGGGCCAAAGAATGCTCAACATTATTTCTGGGTTGGTGTGAGAGGGTGTTTGGAGAAGAGATTTACATTTGAATTGGCAGACTGAGTAAAGAGGGTCACCTTTACCAATGTGAGTATATATCACCCAGTATATTGATGAGCAGAACAAGAATGCTGAAGAGCAAATTTGCTTTCTTTCCTTGAGTGAGGGCATCCATCTTCTCTTGTGTTGGGAGTGGTTGAAGCTGGAAATTGACCACACTTGCAAGGCTGGAGCATGATCATTCCAAAAACAAAGAGAACTTGGGCAAGCCACGTGAAGAAGCTGCTTCAGCCCAGAGAACACCTGGCCTCAAAACAATCTGAACAGTGGATTACACGGACAACAGAGTTTCACGTGACATTAAGTTGTTAAAAGGTTAAATAAACACCCCTGCAGTGAGGAGCCAGTACCTTTCCTCCTATCAGGAGAGTAAGGGCTCCACCTGACCCCAGCTTTGTCTCTTCTTTCTTTTTCTCATCCTCTCATGGTCCTTAATCCCAAGAACCTCAGGAGCTGCAAGGGTCGTGGCACTCTTGCCCTCAATATACCTGTTTTTTGTGTTTGGACTTGGATTGGAACTTCCACTACTGGCTTCCCTGGTTCCCAGGCTTTTTGGTACTGAAACTACCCCACCAGCTTTCCTGGGTCTCCAGTTGACAGGTGGCAGGTCATGGAACTTTGCAGCTTCCATAGTCATATGATCAAATCCCTAACAATAAATCTTTTTCTATATGGGCATGTTTATCTTTTTAGTTTTCTTTCTTTGAAGAACTAATATACATGTTAAGGATAAAATCTAGACTTAATAAACCAAGAAACATGAAAATGTGATTTATTTATGAGAGAAAAGACAGTCATCAGAGATCAGCCAATAGATAACCAGATGTTGGAAATATCAGAAAAAGAAAGCAGTTACTATAAACATGTTCAAGAACATAAAAGAAAATATATCAGGAATGAAACAAGGAAATGTAGCAGAGAACTAGAAACAATAAAAACAAATGGAAATTTTAGAAGTAAGTTTATGGTATCTGAAAATTCACCAGATAGATTTAACAGCAGAATAGAAATGACAAAGGGATCAGCCAACTTAGATAAATCAATAGAAACTATATAACTTAAAGGATGCAAATAAAGCATATTGAAACAAAACTTCAGGGACCATATCAAAAACTCTAAGACAAGTATAATTAGGATCCCATAAGAAGATGAGGGGGATAAACAATGAGCAGAAACAATAAAAGAAAAAACGAATACTTTCCGAGTTTGATGGAAGACATGGATTTACATATTCAAGACTTCAAAGGACCCCATGTGGTATAAATATAAAGAAAACCACATTTATGGTATTATAAGTTATTTGGCTAGATTTTATCATTCTCTATGGTAATTCTTTGAACTTTCGGAGTTATAGAAGTATTTTTGTTGTTCATGGGCTATTGGCTAGCCACACCAGAAAGACCATGTGATTACAGTCAATGATTCAGTTCAGCTCAACCTCTGAGGGTGTTAGACATCAATCATGTGGCTAATGATTATAACCTGTTCATGCAATGAAACTCCAGGGAAAACTCTGGGGACTGAGGGCTCAGGTAAGCTTCATTGACTAGGAATTATATATCAGTGTTCCAGAGAGGTGATGTATTCCAATGACACAAAAGTTTTGTGTTTGAGTATAACATTTTTTTTTTAGTTCTGTGAGTCATTCTAGAGAAATAGGAAACTGAGAAGGCTGGGAAACACCTGAATTTGTAGGCAGGTAGTCAGAAACCTCCACTCAGCCAGGGAATCCTGGAGCTTGCAGCAGATTCCAAAGTGAGGTGGATGCTGTACCCCTAACTTGAGAATTTGTCAGAATTGCATTGCATACACCTACCACATTATCATCATGTTGCAAGAAACTAAAGATGCTCCAGAAGCTGTCAGAGAACAATGACACATTACAAATGAGAACAATTTGATGATGTCTCATCATAAAAATAATGGACACTGGAAGACACTGGAAAATATCTGTAAAGTTCTGGGGGGAATAAAATAAAAAATAAAAACCATATGCTTTATCCAGTGAAAATGAGCTTCCAAGAGTCAAAGTGCAAAATGAATTTTTTTAAGGTAAAGAAAACTAGAACAATATTGTAGATACTTAACTGTGTCAATTTAAGAAATGCCCAACTAAATTAGATGATTACAGTTCTGAGTGTGACTTACTAAAGGCAGATGACACACCCTGAATATGCTTATTGGGTAGGGAAACAAAGAAAGGCTGGTGTGGGCAACCACTTAGACTGTTTCAAAGTTCAGGGGTATCTAAGGACACCTGGGGATGTGACCTCACTGTCTAGTGCAAGAGAACAGTGGGATACAATTATATAACCATGAATTAGCACAAGTAAACATG
>PVJX010021132.1:0-32332 GCA_004027295.1 Dolichotis patagonum
TTTTTTGTTGTCCCTGGGTGAGGTCATTTGGGATTTCCCCTCTCTCTCCCCTGCTGACTTGCGAAGGTAGTTTCTGTCTCTTCCCGGGAATAACTTCTAACTTACAAAAATACCCACTTCTTCCCCGTACTGTGGTGTGTTGTCCTTCCTTTGCACAAGGCAGAGGGTTAAAACTGAATACTGGGAGAAAAGGAAAGAGTTGGCACCAAGAGAGATCTGGAATTCATTTCAGTCTCCTGCAGTGACTGCCAACAAACACCCTGTGTACTTTTCCTTTTCTACCTTTATTCAACTTCTGTTTACCCCTGTTGCAGGCAGTTGTAACTTTAAGGAAAGTCCAGAATGCTGTTTATTTGCTTCAGAGACAAGCGGCATAAGAAAAATTCTGAGTCTTGATTCTGAACTTTTCGCCCTGCCTTTGAGGAATCAGTAAAGAGAGTCAGATCAATCACAAATAAAAAGTGGTGGAGATAAAAGAGCTGACAGGTTAAACTTGGGAAATGGATAAATGAAAAAAGGAAAATAGAGACCCACCCAATCCACTATGTGAGGCACCCTTGAGATTTTTCCACTGGCTGGAGGCTGGGGCCTCCCAAATCCTTTTGAGTCATCTCCTCTTTCCAGGGCACATCAATTCCTAAGAAAGTCTTGGGTGAAGAGAGTAGAAGGTGGGGAGGAGGAATCTTTGACTCTCTGGTAGATTCTTCATTATTCAAAATTGAAATCTATCAAAAGATTTAACAGAAACAGTTATACAAGATGGTTAAGCTCTATAGTGTTACTGTGATATACAATGGTTTTCTATAGATTTCTAGCCCAACTGAGAACATACCAGAACCTCACCCATCATGTATTCTGCAAGATAAATAAATGTAGGTTGAGTTTCAAACAGGCCAGCTTCTGTAGCATCATATCACATATACAGAATACATTAAACTGGAAAAGTAAGAATGAATCCACTGCTGTTTCAAGCAGACTGTTTAAAATTAAAAATGAGTTTTTAAGACAGATTGGTATACAGTTTGGCACTACACTTGTGTGTAATGATATTAGTATGTGTGTTAAACTTGTTTGGCTAAGGAGAACGTGCCTTTAAGGAAAAAACTGAAATGTTTAATAATAATGTATTTGGCAAGCCTTAGAGTGCTGCATGAAAAGGAATAACAAAGAACCCATAGCATTTAGTCTTAATTGCTCTAACTCAGGCATTAATTAGAATAGCATGTTAAAAACGCATTCAGCATTTAGTCATGGAACTAAAATGTAAGATTTGTTTACCAAATTGAAAAGAAATTAGGAAAGTGATCTTTCTTCCAGTAACATTTTTACACAAATGCACTCTCTGAATCCAAGTTATTTTCCTCACTTTATTTTATATGTGATGAATTTTTCAAACAATTTATGCATTTTATGCTCATGATTGGAAATTAAACATCAATTGAATTTCCATTAAGTTGGAAATCATGCGTGCTGGTGGTTTTTAAAAGATGATATTTCTAGCAAGATATTTGTCTTGTCTCAGAATAATATTAATGATGATGATATATTTACTGACTGCTTTAAAATCTACAAATTACTTTCCTATAGAGAGCCAGGGTTGTGTCTTGTCGAAAATCCTGAGGCTTTGGCTTCAAACCTGGTTTAATCCCCACCTGAACCACTTCCTACTTTCTACTTGCCCTTCCTGAACTTCACATTTCTCATCTTTAAAATGGATCTTAGCAGAAACTAGTAACCTTACAAATCCTGCTAATTTAATCTGCATGATTTTATTAGAAAATACGTTTTGTCTCTTTTACATTTAAGGCTCAAACAACTCAACCCGGGTCACCAAATCTGTGTTATAACTCCAAGTTTAGGGCACTTCCTTGCCCTCAGCTGCTTTTGGAACAGAATGGTGAAAACTGATAATTACGCAGTAGGGATGGTTCCAGTCAGACCGCCATTCCCAGCCCCTTTCTTCCTGTGACATAAGTGTGTGGCCACACGACTCAAGACTGCAGGGGTGTTAGTTGAAAACCCATCATTTTCTCTTGCTGCTCACAGAAGCCCAAGGACAGTGAGTGTTTATTACTGAGCTAGGTCAACTGTACCCCGCTCTCTTCCCCACCCCCAGTACTTGATTACTGATAGCGAGTTTCTTTGAACACACTCCACAACCTATGGCAACACACCACAGTTGGAAACTACTGCACAAAATGTACTCTTGAAAGAACAAGAAGACTACATTTTGGTAGGGTTTTCCTGCTGGGGAGTGGGGAGCAAGGGTGGTGAAGTCCTTAGGATTCTAAAAAGTTAAGATTTTGGAGGCATTCAAAAGTTTTAGTAAGAAAGCAGTTGAACTAAAGTGGTGGTCTGCAGGCCAACTTGCAGATAAGTGAGTCTAGAAACCAGGAGACCAGTTGGCCTATTGAGGTGAGACATATGGAATGTGTTGAAGGCCTAGACTTAAGTAGCAGCAGAAGAGTGGAGAGAAATAAACAGATTAGGGCAGACTTGGGACTCTGCCAGCTATGCATGAGCAACCAAGAAGGTCAAGGGACCAAGAAAGCAAACAAAAGTTTCAAAATATGTTGTCAGTTGGATATTAGGTTTCTTTCTTAAATTATATTTTGCTTAAATGTATGTTAAAATGACCTTGAGGCCTTAACACCCCTGTTGTTGAAGAAAAGACAATCTCCAAGAGTACTAAAGGAAGAGAAAACAGCAGCTGAGAATTAAGCATTACAGGACATAGTTCATAAACTATTAGAATCTTGCCCAAGTTTTTGCCTTCTGGAAATACTTATGTAGCCTGCAGCACTGAATTCAGATCTTAGGCCAAGCAGCTTTGTGGTTAGACTTGCAAACATGCTGCTACATGAAGGAAGGGCTTTATTGTAGATAATTACAAGTAAGTGCTCAGTGAGGTGCTAACTTTACCATATGACCAGTAAATAAGTATTGACAGCATTAAGAAAATAGATTTTTTGAATAGTAAGTTATAGACCATACATACACACCATCCTCCTGGGTGCAGGATCCTTAAGGGTAGAATTTTTCTTTTGTTCACTGCTCTATCTCTATCAGAGAACAGAGCCTGTCACTTAATAGATGCTTGATCAGTAAGTGTTGCATTAGTAAATGATCACAGGGATCACGAATGCTGAGTGCGGGGCTGATGCCCAAGGAGTGCTGAGTAAAGGCTGGTTGAACTGAGTTGGAAAAAATTAAACAGCATTTGGAACAGTTAATCAGTTTTTTATTTGGTTTTGTATTGTAAATGGTACTATAAAATAACATTAGGTTGATAGTTCTTTACATGGGATATTGAGCACTAACAAAACCACACACTCTTCTGATAGTGATGATCTGGAAAAGTTTATGGAAAATCAAGGTGCATCCAGCCCAGGTATCCTCATTTTAACCACAAGTCTCAGCAAACCATTCATGCGACTGGAAAAGTATGTTACTCTCTTGCAAGAGCTGGAACGGCATATGGAGGTAAGAGAAAGCAAGTTTACAACCTCTCCTACTAAGTCTGGGCCTCTTCTCTGGGAGGAGAAGCCAGCCTGCCTCTAAGCAAGCGCTTCTAAGGATCCTGAAAATGCCTTGGCTTCAAAATGTCCTTGACCTGATCCTCCCTCTTCCCAAGCTTCTAGTTTCTTTCTTTAAGCCACAAAACAAGGTCTCTCTTTTTTCCTATCACATATTCATGATAATTCACCGTTTCCCCTGTTCTGTTCCAAGCCTCAGTTGTGTTGCTTCCCTCAAATCTGTTTACTGGTTGACTTCGGTTTTCTTTCGCACTCTCATCTAGATGAAATGAGATGGTGGTTTAGTCAAAAGCAGATCTTTAGAAACCTCTGTTGTTGTGATATATTAACCAATTTTATTGTGAGAGATAAAGCAAACCAACATGAAAAAATACAAAGAACATGTTCACTGTGCACATGAACATTTACCTCTAGACCACTGGGATTGTTCGGCTTTCTGATGCTGGATTGCAATGGAAGATTTTGGTATTTCTTGAAGATTAATAAATGATTCCAATGTCATTGTATCTTTCTACATATCAATGTCCCCTCATATTTTGTTTATGAACTTAAAGCTTATTTGCAACAGTTGTAGTGGCACTATAATCTTTCCTAAATATTAAGATTTACAATGAGGCCTGATAATTGAAGTTTTTCATTAAGAGCCCAAATCCTCTTGTGATTAAAAACCAGTCAACAGAAAGGCTCCTTGATCCGTCCTTTTGTGATCGTGCGTGGGGTATGGAGGTGTGGTATGAGAGGAGGGCCCACTGCGGGAGGCAGCATTCACCCTAGTTGCTCTTCCTGTGTCTGGGTAAAGGTTTTGAGGTTTGAAAAGGGTTGATTATCTTTAAAGAAAAAGGTTGCACACTGCCAAGCTTGTCAGCGTTTATAAGGATCGAAAAGCATGCACTCTGAGCAAAACCACATTCTCAGGGTATTTGACCTACCTGAGAGCTGGAGGCAGTGAGGAGCGGGTGAGCAAAGCCTGCCGGAATGAAATTTCAGTTAGGGCCCTGGAAGGTTTTGACCTGTGGATACCTTTCCATAAGCTCAACCAGTTTGCTGAACCGTTTGAGGTTTGCCCCTCCTTGCTTATCATGAAAATCCAGAAACTAGTGGCCTCAGTTTCTGTTACTTCTGAGTGCTGAAGTACGAGTATGCATTCAATCTGGGGGAAAAAACACCCCAGGAAGTAGATGTTCTGCATGCCTGGGTCCTCTGTCTTAGCCTCCCTTGTAGTGGAGCTTTGTTTCCAGTCTTGCCTCCACTTGGTCACACTGTCTTTGGTTACCTTTCATTCCTATTATCAGATAATTCATCCCCTTCGTGCTAGTTCGACATTAGCTAAGATAATTTATCCAGATTTCTGGTCATGTGGCACGATTGCTGATGGTGGTAGATTAAAAGTTGAAACTCTCATTTGTCAGCTGATTTGGGTAGGGATAAATATGACTGTAGAAGTATGCTAACATACTTTAATTGGCATTACCATTCTTGGCTTGGGACAGACTTCTAGTCTGCTCAGTTGTGTATTTGCTCACCCAAAATTGGTAGAGCAGGAGATTAGATTTTCTCTTTTCTTCAGCTGAGTTCTGCATACCCCAAAATGACGCCCCTGTACAATCCATATACCTTTGCCAGATGTACTATTTGACCAAATTATGTCACCCCAAAAAGTTAATCACTATATTTACTATTAAATAGTTGTTATCAAAATACAACAGAAAATGGAAAAGAGAACTTTTCTTTCAAAAACCACACCTACAGTGTTGCTACTATGATGTATCACCAACTGTCTTAAAGGTCAGTTGTATGATAATTTAAGGATTAAAAATAAACCTGTATTTGGAATCTCAGTACCTCTAATTATTGGGTGCTTAAGAAATTTTCTTTCAGTTCACAGTTCTATGAATTTTAACACAGGTATAGTTTCACGTTATCACCACCACAATTGACACACAATACAATTCCATCATGCCCTCAAATTCTCTCTTGCTATCATTTTGTGGCCACATGTTTCTCCCACCCCTACCGCTCGGCAACTAATGATCCTTTCACCTCTGATATTGTTTTAAAATGGATTCCTTTGACAGGATACTCATCCAGATCATCAGGATATTCTGAAAGCCATCGTAGCATTCAAAACTCTCATGGTACGTAATGCTCTAAAACTATCATTCTCCATTTCATGTAGTACTTTGTTCTTGAAAGAATGATTCATGTGCAGTGTACCTTTCCTTATGCAAAGGTCTTTAGAATGGAAATAATAAGCTTTCATGACAGCATGGCTGTGATTGCTTCATTTTATTTTGTCCTCCAAAAATCATGCTTACCTATGAAAGGTTGCCAGGCTGAGGATATAAAGCAATCACATTTGAAGTCTTGGCCACATTAAGCATTGCTGTGTAGGTGGGGGGTTTCCTTTTGTCTCTTTATCTTTACCCCTGTTGCTTACCCTGTGTCTGTGTAACTCGTCATTCACTGATTGGCATCAATACTGGATTCAACTATTTATGTCAAAAGATGTGAGTTTGTTCTTTGAATATGAAAAAGAAATCCTTCACAAAAGGAAAAAAATGACATAACCAAAATACAATTGCTTTATATAGATTGCTACCAAAGGTGTCTGTAATCTTACATCTCGAGTATCATGGTTAATACGTCTTCTTAAACCCACTGGTGTAAAACCATTTGCTGCCATTTTAGAAAGAGATAAAACTTTATTTTGGGGTGATGGATTAAGTATAGCTCCATTTTTGACATTTCTGTAGCATCCTCAGTGACTTAGATCTATGCTTAGTTATTGATCGTTGCTATAAGCTGGAGATGGAGTATTCACCATCCCCTCATTTTTAGTGCTGTTGAAAGATCAGTAACTCATGTGTCTATGGTTAAACAGCAAGTTGAAGACCAGAGTAAGGCATTAGGTTAAAATGACTGCTGTTGTAGCCAAAACAGGCAAATACTGGCAGATTTAGATGGCTCAACCTAATAGAACAGTCCACTAAAACCCATGGTATTTATTGCCATTTGCGACTCTTTTAGTTTGTCTATGTAAATGAAATTTAAAATCCTTCTTTAAAAAAAGCTGTATTTCTGATCGCGTTGTAAAATTTTCTTTGATGATTGAAGTATATTTATTCCCACTTATTCATGCTTAAAATATCTATATAGTGAATTTATTTCTCCAAGGCTCCATTTAGCTGAGTGAGGCAGCAGAGATTTTAAAGAAAAAGCACTTTAAAATAGTGTGACATTACATTCATTTGGAAACAGTAACATAACTAACCATATGCTTATTTTTGTATTCAATTTGGAATGAATGCTGTTAATTACTCTAAGAGAACTTCACACTTGCTGAAGCATAGTTTTGGCAAACTACATTATTTCTTGGTTTGAGTTTTCAGTTTAGCATCATATGTTCAGCTTTATCTTTTTTGCCTAGTCATTTTAGGGTTAAAAATTAATTTAGTGTTTTTATAGCCCTCTATGGCTACTCCCTAAACTGAATAAAGAGTAGTGTATTGTTTCATTATAATGATTCACAGTGGCATAAAGGAAGAATTTATATTCTTTTTGCCAGTCTCCTTTATCACAACTCTCGAAGTCTTTCCTCTCCCCTTTGGGTTTTGTAGTTGTTATAGCGCTTACCTTATGTGAAAATAAGCATGTGTTGGAAAAGTAAAATTATTTTGCAAGTAAACCACTGTTTACCTGAAGATAGACATGGTGGAGAGGAGTTAGAGCAAGGACCCCAACTAAAATCTGAATGTACCAGTTGTGCTCCTGGCTCTGTGCGATGTGATTCAGCTGCTCATTTTCCAAGATTTCTTACAGGCAGTGAGAAACAAAACCAACAGAGAATTATGACATTTTATCTTGAAGCTTTGGTAAAATGAAAAATAGCCCTTTCTTACACCACTTGTAATAGTGCAGAGCTAGAAATGGGGAGCAGTAGATCTTTTTGTTTGTCAGGATAGGGGGTGGTCGTAAGATGTAAGGTGAGCATCAGCGAAACTCAGTGGGAATCTGAGAGTTAAAAGCATATCTTACTTTGATGTTGTTTTAGGTATCATAACCACCACAGGTCCATTCATAAGCATTCCCATTTCGTATGTTCCCTTGGTCCTGTAGGGGCAGTGCCAAGATCTGAGAAAGAGAAAACAGCTGGAGTTGCAGATACTGTCTGAACCTATTCAGGCATGGGAAGGGGAGGATATTAAAACCTTGGGAAATGTAATCTTTATGTCACAAGTAATGGTGCAGCATGGAACATGTGAGGTAAGACATTTCAAATCAACATTGTTTCTTCTATCGTTCATATTTTTCTTCCTTTGTTTATTTATCAAGGCCAAGTACGTGAGCATTCAAATCAGAAACTGAGTACCTTTTTTTGGACCAACACGGTAGTAGGTGCTGTGGGAGACAGGAAGAGTATAAGCCATGATCTCCACTCTTGGAGGACTCTTTAAAAACAAATGACACACAAGCCTCATGTGGAAAACAAACCCAGAAGTCAATGTTAGATGGCACAGCCTCAGCAGCATAGCTGTAGAAACACAGAGAAGGGAAAGACCAAGAAGGCTTTACGGTGATAGAATTGAGGAGGAAGAGGAAGTAAAGGGAAGGATAAGGGAGACAGCATTTCTGTCTCAAGAGAACAAGAATGTGACTTGTTTTTTCCTGTAGGATAGTAAAGAAACTAGGCTGTTGCGATCAGAGGAAGTATTTTGGGCATAGTGAAAGAAAAGGTGGAATTAGGCTAGGAGGAACCTTAGCCATACATCAGGCTAGAGGAGTTCGGATTGACACAGCTGATGATGGAGAACAGTGAAAGAGCCATAAGCAGCAGAAAATTATGACATTCTGAAAACTGTATGTGTCAGAATGAGACTAGAAGTAAAAAGGGCAGCTGACATGGAAAGTGAGGAGTAACCCAGGCATGGAGGAGACAGAGGAAACGGAGTACAGAGGGCCTCCCTGGGACATATTTAGATAGGAAAGTCAACAGGAAGGGGTGGCCCATGGGGTCCAGGAGATGACACATGCCATTTTCAACCTGTTAACTTTCAAGGGACTGTGTAAGTGGTATGAAAATATAAGTGAGAGGTAGACATTTAGATGTCCCTGACACATACGCCTCCCTAGGAAGGAATTACCCAAACAGAAGCAGGGATTTGAAGATGTATTATTTCTCTTAGAAGGGGTTCAGGCTAAGGGAAAAATGTTGATTATGTCACCTGATACAATCCATCGGGTGTTAGAATTGTCCTCCTCTCCTAAACCATCTTCCTGTGGTCCCTGACATGCCTCTGACAGAGATTCATTACTTTGGGTTAATAAGCAATCTCATTAGAAAGCCACACACCCTGGGGAATGTTAATGCAGTGGGTCTAACTATTAGTCATTCACATCTTTGAGATAAACCCCTTGGGTGAAAGGAGAGGTATCAGGGTCAGAAAAAAAGACAAATAGGATGGTAGAAAAAGAATCAGGGGATTGTGCTGTCCTGGAAATTCCTGGAGGAGCACTTGAAAGTGGTCAGCGAATTGAGTGCTGCAGAAAGTTCATAGGTCAAGGAGCAGAAGGACCAAGAAGAAGCCACTGACTGTTGCTAGAAGGCAGTTATTGATGACTTGGGGAGAATGGTGGAGAGGGCAGTTAGGGAAGGATCAATGGGGAGAAAATGAAGGCAGTGAGTAATTTGGCAATAAAATGTCAAGAAACATGATATTACCTGTAAGAAGCCACATGGGGCAAGCAATGCCTTTTAGCACAGGAGATGCACGTAGTGTGTTAAAGGAAAAAGAGGAAAAGCTGGTGAGACAGGAGAGGATGCAGGCTGAAAGAGGATGGGAGATTCTGTAGAAGAAAACTGGACAACAGAAAGAACCCAGAATGCCAAGCACTTGTAATAACAGTTATTCCTCTCAAATGGGAGGAAGGAGCTGGGACAGGCATGAGGATCTGAGCATGGAAGCCAAATGGAGTTTTTCATCTACTAACTACACATCCGTTTAAGGGCCCCTGAGCAGCCCTTGTGTGTTACTGTTCCTTCCATAAGATGTGTTTAGCAATGTTAAGTATTGTGTTGCCTATGTTGTCCGGTTCCGATCTGCTCTGTACTGACCTCTTTTGTCTTACTCTCTTTAAAATAAAATGGGAAAATAAAAGATGTGTTTAGCCCTGATGTACCATGTATTTTAAAAGAGCTAGAAGATCTTGCATGTGCTCACCATAAGCAAGTGATCAGCGCTTATGGTGGTGGACATGCTTATCATGCAGATTGGATCATTACATGATGTGTACATGAAATGAAACATCACCTTGTGCCTTACGGATGGGTACAATTAGTATGTGTCAATCAAAAAAACCACGAAATTAATCTGGGGATACAGCTTGAGTGAAGAGTGTGCGCTCAATGTACTCAAGACCCTTTGTTTGACCCCCAGTGCCACACACATGTACACACAAACACACACACACACAATCACCCAAATGTTTAAATTAGTTTGTAGTTATAATACATACTAGTTACAATCATATTGGGGAACTGCTACATATATGATCTTGATCATTTTGATTCCCTTATCCCCACTCGGTGCCTTCCTTTCTCTTCTTCCTCCTCTTTCTCCTCCTGATCCCTTCATCACCAGGAAGTCTGCTTTTTTTGTTTCCTACAGTCTCTCTCATTTTATTTTTTTAACTTATTTTTTAGGTTGCTATTTAGGAGAAACCGTGCAATAGTTAACTGTTTGTATCTGACTTATTCCATTAGGGTCTCAAGTTCCATCTATTTTATTGCAAATGCCATGATTTCAACTTTTATGACTGAATAATATTCCATCATCACAGAAAATATTTAAATGAATTTACTTCTTTGCTTCACATGAATATATTATCTTACTCTTAATGATTAAAAATAATTTTATGAATAAAAATTTAACATAACCAGTAGAGCATAATAAACTTAGTACCACTTGAAAACTGCTCTATTTTACCACTTTTCAAGTAAAATTATATTTCTATTTGTAAACCTAGATTTATTTTGTGCCCAGGACTCACACAGCAGACTGGCTGCATAAACTATATGAGTGCTTGGCTTATATACTCCACAGATAAGCCTGGCTGTTTGTGTTTAACTGTTATACATAGGGAAGAGAAAATTATTGTGGGTTTATGTTTATGTTTATGTCAGAGTAAAATTCAACTAATTTGGGGCTCTAAACTGGATAGCTTAAAAAATCACCATTAATGTCTCAGCTGGTTCTGTAAGACCTGTGTTCTAAACAAGTGATTCTAGAAATTCTTAACCAAATTTTCCATTTATATTTTTCATTCTTCAGGAAAAAGAGGAACGGTACCTTATGTTGTTTTCAAATGTCTTGATAATGTTATCTGCAAGTCCTCGGATGAGTGGCTTCATCTATCAGGTTAGTTGATTTCATATAAAACAAATAGCAGGATTCAAAAGCAGGCTTCTGTGCAGATATATCTCTACTATAGCATTAAAAGCTCAGACCAGCAAAGGTGAATGTTCTGACCCTTCCTTGTAATTAAACAGTCTGTAAGAACAGATGTTCCTTAGATGAAAGACCTTTGTGTTACAATAATGAATTTGTTCTGGAAACCTACTGCTCTGTTTATAAGCTAGGTTTTGAATATATAAATAGAAATTTAAGTCTCCAACTGGATAAATCAGCAACAGCATTGTCTAGGCCTATATCATTATTACTGAGAAATTGCCAAGCTGGCACCTGATTCCATGATTGTCTTATTCTAATCACAGCATATGATTTAGGTTTCTAAGATACAAGTCATTAAACTCCATAGAAAATTAACCTTCCTTCAGTCTGTTCCCAAGATACAGAGTAGAAGTTATTACTGTGTGGTATACTCTGACCTGGCCATCACTAATTTACATAAAATTTGACCCTTTACTTTGTTTATTAATTCATGTGAAAATATATTAGAAAAATGTCTTACAAATATTTATCTTATGGTTTAGGATATGTTACACAAAGACAACACACATTTCCTTGTGTTTTTTTTTGTATGATTAAAATTTAGAACAAGGCAACATAATCTATTGACAAACTGGAGAACTATGTCTAGCCATTATTTAACAACAATTCTTAGAGGGTCAGAAAGTCTAAGAGAAATACATAGGTATAACCACAAAAATTAATGAGAATGTTCTTTTTTTCTGGTAGGGAAAAATACCAATAGCAGGAATGGTGGTGACTAGATTAGATGAAATTGAAGGGAATGACTGCACATTTGAAATCACAGGTAGGCAATTTTCTCCTTTTCATGTAGCTGCTTCAAATCCTTTTTGGAATGAAGTGGAGTTTAAATAAATAAATGCTATTATTTTCTATTATATAACCCATGAGTGAGTTCCACATGAATATGGCAAAGTGTATTCCATTTCCTGGGATAACTAGTGTATGGTGCTGGAACAGAGAAGTTTTCTGGTTGCTTAAAAGCCTCCGCTTCGCCATTAGTTTCACTCTTCTCTTGTATAAGAGCTACTTGTGAGAGCAAAGGAATAAGAAAATGGGTTGATGTAAATGCAATGTTCTTTGTCTCTGTCATCTATTCCCCGGTGGCAGAGGAACCAAAGATGTGAACTTTTATCAGAGATCTTAACATCAGTCTATGAATTAGCCAGACTTGGTTCTCCTCCTGAAAAGTGCTAAGAAGCCATAGGACTTTCTTCACAAATTGAATAAAATCTCAGGTCTCGATAATGCTCCTTGATATTTTGATCTATTTTTGCTTTTTAAGGCTGGTATAATTTACATATAATGGCTGCACTTTTTGCATTCATTTAGCACTGCAGCTCAGAAAGGCGTCATGGGCCCTGGCCTCACTGGTACCCTTATTTCACAATAAAGAGCCCAAGGATTGGTATTTCCCAAAGATTGTAACCAGTCTTAGTTGGACCTTGCTGAGATTCTGTAAGCAGTAGAAATCAAGGACATTTATTTTTATAAATCAGGCATGAATATTTATTTACTTTATTATCACTGTGTATCTGTTCCTAATATAGAAGTTTAAAAGGCTTATTCCATAGGTACAAAGACCCCTGAAAATAGACACTCAACTCCTGGTTATGTGAAGTGTATTTATGAATGAGACAAGCTCAAGGTTCTTGTGTTTTCTCAAATATTCATAATTAATGGTATAGGTAACACAGTAGAGAGGACTGTGGTCCATTGCAATAACAACCAGGACTTCCAGGAATGGTTGGAACAGCTGAGCAGACTGACCAGAGGACCTGCATCCTGCAGTTCATTATCCAAAACATCGTCATCCTCGTGTAGTGCTCATTCCGTAAGTAGACCTTTTGTTCTGACCAGGGATTCTTGAGGATTTTGTCATACCTTGCCTGTTAAATGCTTACAAGAAGCAGTGAGCACGTCCTTTGTCTCTGGGGAGTCTGTATTTGTAGATTTTGAAGTACAGTTAAACCTCACTAATTCTAATTTCTCATTGTGAGGCTTATCCAAATTAATAAGGTTTCACCTAGAAGTACCCGATTTGGTTTGACAGTATTCAGATACTCCAACTAACTGCTAGCCAAGTGTCTCTAACCAGAAGTCCTACTAAATGTTTTCATGATAAATAAGACTTACGCAGCAGCTGTTATTCTCATATTAATAACGTACTATCCAAACAAATAGGTTACTTCCCTAAGGACTTAAACATCTCCATGTTATCTCACTCATGCCATCGCATTTGCTCAGTAACTTCTTCCAATTGTAAACGTGTCCTACTGTCTGCTACTGAGTTGTCACTGACTTAGAACTCATGGAATCTGAATTGATGAGATTTTACTGTACTTGTTGGGTGAAATGGAAGATGTGCTGTGTTGTCTGTTAACACTCAAACTTGTGATGCCAAAATCTGTCTTTTGAGTTCTATGTGTTGTGGTAGAATATGGGCTTTGGCATCTGACTGGGTTCATATCTTGTCTTTGTCAATTACTAGCGTGTTACTTCACCTTGCTGGGCCTACACTGTAGGCTATCGTGATGAAGTATCCTATTTACGCACCTAGTACAGTGCCGCACACATCACTGAACTCAAGTGCTGCCTATTACCCCACTCTCCTCCCCTACAAAGGAGAAAAAAGTCTGACGTCAATGAAATTGCAGGAGGGGGGGGATAAGCACATTATCAAGGGATGTTGAGTGAATTTTAGTGCTTTTCCTTAATAACACCCTAATCTTGAGTGGGAAGTGCCAGTTCTCAAACTAGAGACTCTCATTTTTCAATCTTTCCCCTTCCATGGCTGGCTTTGCTGTGTCTCTCACGGTGTGGCACAAGGTCGGGTTCAGGCGGCAGATTGCTAGCATCTCATCAGACATTTTCCCAGTCTTTTAGCTCTACCGGACAGCCCCGAGGACCCTTGGAGCCTCCTCAAATTATAAAACCGTGGAGTTTAAGTTGTCTGAGACCTGCACCTCCACTTAGACCATCAGCAGCACTAGGTTATAAAGAGGTAATTTTGCTACATATTGTGTAATATGCTTCTGACAAAGCCAGTTGTGTAGCTTACTGCAACTCGTTCTATGAGAATGTGCTAGAATTTATGATAGGTGATAGTTGTCAGTCAATCTTGAATTGCCAGACTCAGTGATATTTTATCTCCTAAATTTCCATTTTGCCTTGTCCATCTATAAATATTTGTCAAATATCCACAGGGTTTATGTGTACTGCCTGAGTTTCCCTTGCCTCCTCTTGAAGCACTTCTGCTCTACCTTTACATGATTCTGATAATTCTTCAATTAATTAACCACACACATATCTTAAACCAGAGCCACTTCATTTAGAATTGAAATTCCAAATAAACAGACCAAGTTGTGCATTTTGGAGCACTTTGATGTATTAAACCAAATCAGTAAAGTGCTATGGAACCAAGTGCTAAGTCCAAACTGTGAAAGTGATATTTGCTTTGGTAGGAAAGGGAAAAGAAGTTAACGAAAGGAATAGCTTATTAAAGAGAGGCTTTTCAGCAACAACTTTAGAGGACAGCTAATATTTGAGTAGTGTGGTGATTTTGAAGCTGTTGCTTTTCCTCTCAAAGTTGAAGTCAGGAAATGTCAGTCACTAGCTTCCATAATCGGGTAGAATGTTACGTTTTTCATCTAGTGAATTTCTCCCCTCTAACCTGTTTCTCATTGTTTCACATTTCAGAAAAGATGCTTAGTTTTTAATTAACTGTTCTGTAAATAGGTTTTGTTGAGTGAAGAATGAGTTTGTGGCAGTTATAAAATGAACCTTAGAGTTATGATGCAAAGGCAGCTTATAATTGTATATCAAATGTATGTTTTTCGATGAATGATGCAGATCTAGTTCAATTTTGAGTGTGTTTCAACTTAAACCACCATGCTCCTACTTCTGTTAATTATTTTCTACAGCTCTTAATGCAGAAAAAATAGAACAATATTTGGGCACTAGAGGATTTTTTTACCTTTTCAAGTTGGCATGATAGGAGACATAGTGCTTGAGCTGAATCTTTATCATGTGCCTCTATTCAGAATTTGACCAGGAAACTGTCCTAAGATTTGCTTTGGAAATGGATCTGCAGTTCCTTCAATCATCCAGTTTCTTCTCTGATTACCTAAACTAGGAGTGCCATTTCATAGTTACCTAGGTCTCCTTTTTGATTATGGTTGTTTTTTAATTACCAGTTACTAAATTCAAATTAAGGTGAGCTTTGAAGGGTAAAGTTGACTTCATCCTTCACATAACTAATCTATTAAAACTAAGGCATGATCACTTTGTTTCTGCTGGGGGAAGAGAGTTATTAATATATTCTTACTGTAGTGTATATTTCAGTTATTTTCAGCATTTGTTGTTCCTCACAGAACTATATTCTTTGGACTTTTGCATGATGATATTGCACCTGAAACTAATGTGGGAAATGTGATGATGTTCTCTCTGTGTAATTTATGATAACACTAACATTTCAAATGTTGTTTTAGAATTATTGATAAATGGATTTGATCATTATAACCATCGACCTCTCACGCTTATCTTCTCTTTCTTTACATATTCATTTTAGAGGATGTCTTATATCTTAAAGGTAAGGGTAGAACAATATCTTTGGCTTACAGTGACATCATAATGTTGTGCTGTAACCTTTGATGAATGAAGCTTTCCCTCATACTTGTTTTGTCCTTTGTTATAATTGGTGGCTAAAATATGAAGATGCAATTCTGACATGTAAGTACTTTCTTCAAAAAGTAGGATTATGTGAGATACATATAAAAATGTCACCTTATATGTAATGCCTTCTAAGTGCCCAAACTCCAGTTTTTTAAATGCAGTTTTTGTCCTGTTATATTTGTCATATGCGAGTTTCTCTTATCTCTTTTCAAGTGTAATTCAATCACTGTGGCCATGTAAAACAAATTCTTGTTTCATATATTTTAAGGTACTAATTATTATCCATGCATCATGGCAGATTAGGGTAAGATAATTATGAGGGTTTTCCCCCTAAGTGTAAGATTATGTACATGCTTAGATATTGACAAGGAACTTATTTTTCAACTTACTGGTTATTCATATGATAAAAGAAACTCAACAATTCCCATCTCAGTTGTCTACTAATTAAAAAGGACTTTGTACCTATATAGTTAAAGTTGGTCATAGGTATGTTACTCCTAACCCAAAAATATTCATCAGGAAATCCTCCATTTGGCTCTGCTGTATGACTTTAAGAAAATTACTTAGTCTCTCTTTCTTAATTTTTCCATCTGATAAATGAAAATTATATTCTACTACATGGGACTGTTGCCAAGGATAACTTATTGAAATAGTTTTGCAGCTCTTAGAAAAGCAATAAATATTAGTGCTTATAGTTGTTCTTTAATTCTCTTGGAACCATGTTGGTAAGAAACACCAACCCAGTAAAGAATACTCTTATTTTTTATAAGATTAACATGCATTACTTTCCCTTCAGATGATACCCCAAAGGCATTGGGCCTCCTAGAGAATCTACCTAATCTTCAGTAGACACACTCTATTCTTATTCACATCCATATGACACTTAAGGGGAAGCTTTCATTGCCTCTGTTTTATTTAACCTTGTAGAGTTTGTTGGAGTCACTTTTTATATGTATACTGGTAAATTTGGTGCATTCCTGAGACTGTCAGACTAAGAAGCATTCTGTTTAATTTCATTTGCTTTATTTTAATTAGTACTTGAGGGACAATTTTAATTTATTAAGAAATCTTTATCCTTATAGGAGTCCAGTAAAAGCCCCAAAACAATGAAGAAGTTTCTTCATAAAAGAAAGACCGAGAGAAAACCATCAGAAGAGGAATATGTGATTAGGAAAAGTATGTGTTTTGTACTTTCTAGAAGTTATTTGTGGATGAACCAAAATGAGAATATTTTAGAAGCAGATAATTAGAGCAATTTGTTCTCAGCATCATCTGTTATAAAAATGCATGGAAAGTTTGGTCACCTCTAAGACTCTTGAGTAAGCTGCCTCCTGCTGTACTTCCTGTCATCTTAAGCAGACATCATCTGTGTCATTTTCATGATACAGAACATTTCACCCCACTAGAATGGCCCATTTGCTGTGGACACATTTTTTTTACTAGTTGCTGATGCTTGAGCTATTTTCCTATACAGAGATAAACTAATGAACGTGAAGGCTGAAATCCTATAGAAGTCTCGCGTAGTGACATTCTTAGTTAGCCTAGTGAATTAGCCTGTGGGCACCTAGGCCATGTGGCTTTATTTTGAGGCAAACTGCAAAGTCAGTCAGCCAATCAATATATACCTAGTTGCCTCCAAGACTGTGAACAGTGTGCTTGGGATACATGTGAAGGAGGAAGTGATGTCTCACAGAGAGGTGACAGGTCTACATCAGTTTAAAATATAATTTAGATCAGTCTTTGCTGGACTTCAGCTCTGCATGGACCTTCCCCACCCCATGTTTGAGTGGGCACAACAACCTTTTAACGGGGTGAAATGCCATGCAGGCATTTCATGAATGAGCTGGGGAGGGATGGGAGAGATTCAGTGTCTGTGCTGGCTGGTTGAGAAGATGGGTGGTATTAATGGAGAAAGCTTCCTAGAGAAAGAGAGCCTTGAAATTTAAAGAAGAAAGCAGTGATATATTGGGTGAGAGCTGAGGTCAGCGCCAAGCCTGGGGCTGGGATTTTGACTCTAAAACATGATCCAGAGGAGCCCCCCATACATGTTTAGAGCTCTGAGCTTTAGCAGCAGGTTCTATAGTGCTGAGCTCACCGAGGTTGACCCTGAGCTCCGTGGCGTTGCTGCCATTCTTCTCCACGAGGGTGAGTAACTCTTTCTCCTGCCATTCAGAACCACACTGGTCAGACGAGTCAGCCCTTATAGTGCAGGGTGCTGCATCATTGGGCGGGTGCCGGGGCCTCTCTCTCTGAGAAGTCATTATGAATTAAACTCCATAGGTACAGCTGCTCTAGAGGAAGACGCGCAGATTCTTAAGGTGATTGAAGCCTATTGCACCAGTGCCAGTCTCCAACAAGGTAATGCCTCAAGTAGGTTCCCCCAAAGTACTTTCTCTCATTTTAAAAAAAATTATCAGTACATTTATATTACATAATGATTACATTCATCATAGGGAGTTGGCACATGTACATAACACGTCTTACTTCCTTATGCTTCTCCTTTCCCCTTTGCTCCTTCCCTCTTCCATGATCTCTTGGTCCCTTTCCCATTTGCACAAGATCTAGCTCCCTGACTACTTTCTCTAAGGCGTGATGTTTCTTCTTTGCTGTTCACTGCCTCTTAGAAAAACAAAAAAGCGGTGCAGTTTGGGTTGCAGGGTGTGGAGAGAGGTGACTGGGTGCAGAGGAGCGGTGCAGGACTGCATCTTTCAGATAAGGTGGTTTTAGCTTCTGCACAGTTTGTTTACCCACTGTTGCTTTTCAGAGAGAGAGAGGAGGGGGACAGAGAGAGAAAGAAGGAGGAGGAGGGAGGAAAGAAAAGAAGAGGAGAGTAAAAGACAAAGGAGAGAGAGAGGGGAAAGGCAAGAAGGAAAAAGTTAGAGGTGATACAAATGGAAAAAAAATTAAAGTCATTCTCCTTTGAAGTACTGATACCTTTGCCAGCACTAGTTAGGAATTAAAGAGCCCAGAGAGTTCCTGTGTCTGTGAACTGATGCTAATCTCATCTTATAGGCAGATTTGGAAAGGAAGTCAAAATTACTATCTTTAATCAGCTGCATATTTAAGCAAACAATGCTTCACTAGACTCAAGTTTCAAAGTTGCGCTAAAAATCGAAATGTAGCTGCAAAGCAGGGGCTGTTCAGAATGTTCAAAATCTATCAGGAGCCAGCCGGGGATGGTATTAGCCTGAAGGACTTTCACGTTAAAAACCAAAGCCAGATAATGTTTTCTAGTACACTCTTGTACTTTTTGAAAGTTAGGTCATGAATTATGTCTTTTGTTTTTCATTATCATAGATACTCAGGGTACTTTATGTGAGGTCTTCCCATCCGTATAAGAATGAATGCCCCATCATGCTCTGCTTTGGACAGCCCGTGCTCAGTCACATGGCATGAGAGAGAACTTCCCAGGTGGCCTGCTTTGACATATTCTTTTAAATTAGCACATTTCTAAGGCCCTCATGAGGAGTGCGTTCACTGAAAGTCAGCACATTTGTCCATGAAGAAGGGATACTTTCTGCCTCGCAGATAAAACCTGGTTGTGCTTTCAGACCCTCCCGGTTGAGAGAATAAGTTCTAAGGAGTTAGGAAAGGAAAATGAGGGTGATTTTCATCATGAAATCCAGGGATATGGATGAGGACAAAGGAACCTTAGGAGGAGGCATCCCCCATGCAAATCTGACCTCATCAGAGGTCAGATCCCTCATCCCTCCACACCATTCTTTTCACATCAATTGACTCCACTCATCTACTGAGAGGCAAAGGCCCAGGCTGGTATTCTGATCCAAAAAGGCACATTTTGCCCTTCCTCTCCCTTTCCCGTGTGGGAGATGCCTAGCGCCATGGCAGGCCTTTTTGCACCTCAGTGGTCCTCTGTCCCTACCCAGCCAGAGGTCCTGTTTCCCCAGAACTGATGGCTCTCGGCTCTTGCTATATTCAGTCAGTCTGTGAATCTTCAGTGCCTTTATTAAGCACATATGCTGCGCTGTTTCTTGGGGACAGTGGAGACACGTCTGACCTCAGGAAAGTGGGGAGCAATTGTTGAAGACAGTAAGTGTATACAAAACTGAAAGAGCTGGACCTAGAAGAGATGATGCCAGTGATTCATGGAGATCTCTGAGAGAAAGGATCCAGTTGGAAGTTCAAGAGAACTGTTTCGTGAGGCTTGATGTATGTTCTGCCACTTCCTCTGTCCCAGAACCTGGAGTCAGTATGAGGAGAGAGCAGTGAGGACATTGGCTCTTGATCCAAAATCCCAAGTGACACCCCCATAAGACTGTGAAAAGACAAGAGTGCAGTGCTCCTGCTGAAGCCTTTCGAGCACATAGTGTCCCCAGCAGTGCTAGTCTCAGCCTGATATTTACTAAAACCACAGAGCACCATAGCAAAGAGTGTGGTGTGTCGTGCCCTGGAGATTTTCAGGCGTAGAGTGATCACTGGTCAGCCACTTGGAGGAGATGAAATAGGAAAGTCCGAGGTTCTTTCCACTGATTTCTCTAAATGCCACTTAGATTTTCCCATGTCAGGAAGATCTTGTCAACATATATTGGGTGTCTGTCCTCTATTCATAACAGCATGCTATGAACAAGGAGTCCACTATCAGGAAAGGAGTGGAACCAATAGCTATTGATAATCTTTGATAGTAACTCTCCTTGGTCCTCTTCTTGCAACCCTCATTTGTAGGTGCTCGGAAAGATTCTGTTCCGCAAGTCTTACTCCCTGAGGAAGAGAAACTCATCATTGAAGAAACTAGAAGCAATGGCCAGACCATCATTGAGGAAAAGTGAGTGGAGCAGGCAATACTTTTCCTACCTTGTCATGGATAAAGGGTTTGCAGGGTCTCCACCGAAGGACTTCCCTTTGGCATCCAGAGACATGGTCCTCTGGGCAAGCATTCCAGTCAGGTGCCTTGGGAGTGCTGCCTCCCTCACAAAGGGGAGGAGGACAGAAAGAGGAGGCACGGGGCAAGAACTTTCTAGAGAGCTCTACACCCTGGCTGTGACTTGGCCAGCCAGCTGTCCATGGCTGCTTCAGAGCCCTTGTGAATCCAGTGTTCTGATGGGTTCAAGAAGTGTTGGAGGGGCTGGAGCACTCATTTCTCTGACCAGAAGGACTAGAGAAACTGAATCAGGGGCTGGACTCTCACGTGATTGCCTCATTTAAAATCTTACAGCAAACCAGTGAGGCAAGAGTGACTATCACCCCTTTTGCAGATGAGGGAAAACAGTGTACAGCTCTGACCCACCTTTCATAGTAGCAAATGTGATCTAAAGAGGGAAAATCAGGTTAATACATTACAGCTCCTGAAATCAGCACGAAGTAGCCAAATAATTCATGAGTCATTTCTGAAGTCAGGCCACAATTTGCATAGGGCAGCACATTTCAAAGCACTTGGTACCGCCAGTGTGCTTTTACATCTGGTGTATGATGTGATGTGGCAAAATGGTAAAGCACTTGGGCCTGATAGAGCAGACAGGGTTCAACTCTCAACCCTGCTACGCATTAGCTGTGTGACCAGGGCAAGTCCCTGCCACCCCTCTGTTTCCCTCATTAGTAAAATGGGGATAATAGCAATTCTTTCAGAGTTGTTCTGTGATCAGATATAAGTATAAGCCTAACATTCAGTGAATAATGACAGATGTACTAGTTATTATTAGTAGTATGCTAATCTTCACAACCTTGAGAGGATTTCAAGGAAGGTGATATTATCCCTGTTTTGTGTGTGAAGAAACTAAGACTAAGAGAGGATGAGAAGAAACTGGTTACCCAAAGTCAGAGAACCTAGTAAGTGGCAGGATTAGAACTGGAACCTAGATCTATAAACTGCTTGTCCAGGGAAAGGGCCAGAGAAGAAAGACTGTTCTATACCTTTTGTTGCACATTAAATGATATTCATCCCTACCCTAAAGCTAACAGCAATCAAAACCATAGGAAGGGAGTCTTAAAAAGTTCAACCTTACAGAAGCAGAAAGTAGAATCATGGTTGCCAGATGCTAGGAAAGGGTGGAGGAAATGGGGAGGTGTTTGCCAAAGGGTGCAAAGTTCCAGTTATGCAAGATGAAATAGGTTTTTGTAGACCTAGCATATATCATGGTGACTGCAGTTATTAAAACTGTCTTGTATACATGAACTTTCTTAAGAGAGTAGCTCTTAAGTGTTCTCATTGGGGACACAAAAATAGTGACTAGCAGGTGATGAGTATGTTAGCTAGATTGTGGTCATCATTTCGTAGTGTAAACATATATATACAATTTTTATTTGCCAATTGTACCTAAAGTTCAAAAAAGAAAACCCTTTTTGTGGCCCTGGTCTCATGTTTCCTGGCCACATCAAGTAGAAGCGATTAGGAAAGGGGGAAGGATATATAGGAGAGGTGCCATTATGTTGTGTTAGAACCAGCATGTCTGCTAGTAGGTTGTTCTCCCATGAAAAGAAAGAATCAGGGGACATTCAGGGAAGGACCATTCCCCATCTTCTAGGAAGTCCACTGCTTCTAGGATCTGTATTTTTATAGAGCTAAATATTACTTAATACTTTAATGCCAGTCAGTCATCTCCGAACTTTCTCTTTGTGTTCTAGGAGCCTTGTCGATACTGTTTATGCCTTGAAGGATGAGGTCAAAGAACTGAAGCAGGTAATGAAATATAAAAGTCATTTTCTCAAATAACATAAACACTCTGTTTTCCTTGCCACCCACTGGTAGATGCTGTCAGGAAATGTCCAAGAGTGAGATGGTAGTGGGGATTTTTATTTTCCTTATATCATCAAAGTGGGTTTTATTGATTTTACCATATGACCTTAGGTTTAAATTTCTAAGGCTTGTTTATATTCCTACTTGGCAGTTTATGATAGGCCCCAAACTTAGTTATGACTTTCCTGTTGCCTGATGTCTAAAAACAGAACCTGAGAAAAGGCAAGTCGATCATCGGTGTGTAAGTGTACACAGAACTCGAAATCGCGGTTTGCAGATGCCTCTGGAGATGTGATCTGGTGCTCCCTGATACTCTACTTGCACACAAAGATTGTAACTGCTGACAAGGGTGGGGCGTGGGTGGGAAAGGAGAAAGCAGATACTGGAAAACCACTCAAGAGATCATTATAAAGCTAGGATGAGACACAATGATATCCTGCACTGAGCAGGCCAATGAGGCAGTAAAGACAGAGAGTGACTGTGAAGGAAGGCATAGTGTAGAGTTTGACTTACTAGATATGATGACATGATGTTGGGACCAAGAAAGAACAAGGATTCAGAATGAGGTTTTCCCCCTAGAGTATCTAGTTTGATATTGTGGTGGCCCTCACGGAAATCGGGAAGCACAGGAAGAGTTTTGAGGGTGATGGGGAAAGATGAGTCATTTGCTTTGGTACTTAATGTGTGTGAAGTACTTATAACCTATCAGGATGGAATACCAAGCTGGAATTTGGGATTACGCGCCTAATGTTTAGGAGATGAGGTCAGTGCTAGAGGTATTTGGGAGATCCATTAATAGACACTTGGGTTGAAAGGCAAGAGACACTAACTGAAGAAAGGAAGGAAGAAATGGAAAGAAAGAAAAGAAAAGAAAAAGAAAAAAGAAAAAGAACTAAAAGAAAGAGAAAAGGGTCAGGCAGCCAACCTCAGAGGATGCTTGGATTGTAGGGGAGAAGAATGTGAATGGTTAGGCAGAGACAGCTGGGAAGCACCAGGTGGCTCCCTTGTCTTAGAAGCTGAAGACATGGGGAAAGTGTAGTCAGAGGTGAAAGATGCCATAAAGATGACAGCAGGGACAGGTACACGGTACTTGGGAGTCACTGAGTCTTTCCTACCACAGGAGAACAAAAGAATGAAGCAATGCCTGGAGGAAGAGTTGAAGTCAAGAAGGGACCTGGAAAAGCTGGTCCGAAGACTGTTGAAGCAAACAAATGAGTGCATTCTAGCTGAATCCAGCAGTAAGACCTCGATTCTTCCATAACCACCACTGTGCAGCTGGGCAGAGCGTGCCTTCAGCGTGTCTTGAAATGTCTTGCTGGATGACTTGATTCAGTTCGCACTTCTTTGGCTTTTGTTTTGTGTTTAAGTCTCTATCTCTTTCTGTGTGTGTGTGTGTGTGTGTGTATGTGTACACACACAAAGTATGTGTGTTTACTTGGGTATTTGTTTTTCTTTGGTTATGGGTTAGTTGGTTATGGGAAAAAGCAGAAGGTGGTGGTGGTCATGGCCCCAGAGTCTTCTCCATTCAATAAGGCAAGGAAAGCTAGTACAGGCAGATGACGTCAGTGTTCTTCAGATGGCCTTCATTTCACAGTGCCTCTGCAATAGCTGTTGCTATTGACTCATGTTTATTGCTCTAGCTGCTATCTCAGAGCAGCTAGCCATGGCATATTAGATATAGACCCGACTTTCCTGTGAACACTTTCCTGTATGGCTTCCCTCATTACTTAATTTACTGAAGGTAAAACTACCTGAGTTTTGACCATAGAAGGCAAAAGACTAACACATTACCCAGTGATCTAGCTACATTTTTGTAGTCCGAGACAGGCCACCCTTCAATCATGCTTTTTTTTGTTACTACCTTATATTGTCTGTAAGATCAAGAAAACCATACTAGTTGCATTCCTCCCATGCTGGTGTACATTTTAACAGTGGCACAGAAGTTGTGGTCACTCATGCCAACACCAAACCCACTGGCAGATTGCATTGGGCAATCCTCCTTTCAGCAGCAGAGTTGACCAGTTCTTCCCACTGCATGATAGGTCTTCTTCCTTACCTTTCTGCCTCATGTGTAAGTTTTCTATTCCCCAGTGCTTTTAGCCAAGCATACCAAGTGGTGTGTAAAATGGTATGTATGTTGTGCTTACTTTTTAAAAAGTGTAGTTAGACTGTGAGTAGTTAACTTTACATTGCATATTCAAACTGTGACCTTTCATCCTACAAGACAGTCTGCATTGAGAAGGTATTGTGTACCATGAGAAGTTGTAATAATCTTTGGCCCCTTTTGAATAGGATTCTAAGCATTATTTGCAGAAACATGCTGTCGGTCCAGTCTGTATAACCAGCATGAAGGGGCTCCACTAGTAGCTGTGTTGGTTGCTAAGCTGATTATTTGGAAATGTTTTATGCAAGTTGCTTATTGAAGCAAACCACAAGTGTAAATATCCCAGAAGTTCAAACTAAGAAAGCAGGTTTAGAAGAGAGTCACAGAACAGTACAGATCCAAATTCAAAGTTGGCCCAAGGCTCTGGGACTCACCTCTTGGCCTGAAGACAGAGGGCATTTATCTAGATTGTGAAGATCATTGGTAAGAGACAAAAGGCTGATGAAAGTCGTTGTACAAATACATTTGATAGCTGACTATAAGTGTTGGTTTTGCACATGTAGTTAAGAAACCAAACTTGAAACCTGAGACCTCCAGATTGCTGAGGAGCCCTTTTTCTTTCTGGTACAGAAGGCCTCAAGGTTCCCTAGATGCATGGTACAGGGCTGTTGTCTGCTTGGTGAACAGTAGAAGCAACAGCCTGCACAGACAACAGTGGACTCTTCCTGCAGTGCGACCTCAGCCAATCACACTCAGCCATTCTTGGAAGCTCAAGAGTGAAGATTTCTAGGAACGGCTGTTGTTCTGTTTTTAAGTACAGAAATTTAGCTGTGACATCTTGTATGTAAAAATTAAAAACACCAACAATAATCACCTAGATGTTCACATCTGCCCTCTCTGTGGTTAGTCAATGGCTTACAATAAATGTGCATACTATATCTATAGGAAACACTTTTGTGATTACCAAGTACTTTAGCTGATCGCTTAAAATACTGAAAGATCTTTATTTTAAAGTCATGTGTACATATGCATGTTTCTGGGACTTGGCCTTCCTGATGAGAGGCCTTCGGTACTCTGAGTAATGAAGCTTGTGCAGAGTGCTGTCCGCGCTTACACACTAAACAATAATATAAAGGAAATGAAGCCATGTTAATCCGAGAGCAGTGTCTCATAGTTGTGTTGTTTACAATACTCTATAAATGGATTCCTGTTACTCTGTAATTTGCTGCCCTTAGAGGCCTTTCAGTTTCTTCTCTGTCAAATCCCTTCTTACATAAGCCCAAATTTTCTAACTTGTTTTTATTTTAAAAACTTTTAAAATTGACATTTTCAATAAATAAGAATAAACAGTGCTTTATAAAATAAGTCTTTTGTTTCCTTTTTGGCTAACTGGGGTGAAGAAAGATTTCTCTTTAATTTTGTAAAAGTTGTATTTTATATTTAGTCGAGCCATAATTATGGTATATATTTATGGGGCACAGTGTGATTATGTCAGTCTAATGATAGTATCCATCACCTCAAATACTCACCATATATTTGGGGTGAAAACATTTGCCTTGAAACATACAATAAATTATTATTAGCTGTAGTTTCCATGTCATGAAATAGATCTACCTCACAAAGTTAGCTCTCCTGTCTACCCAAAACCTTGGACACCTTAATCAGTATGTCCCAATTCTCCCACCCCACCATAGTCTCTCGTAAGCACCATTCATCTCTCTATTTCTGTTAATTTTGACTTTTTTAGATAACACATATAAGGGACTCCTTGAAGCATTTGTCTTTCTACTCCTGGCTTGTGTTGTATGGTATAATGTCCTCAAGGCTCATACATGGTGTTGCAAATGACAGAATTTCCTTCTGTTTAAAGGCTGAAAAGTAGTCCATTGTGTACATATACCACATTTTCTTTTTTTTCAGACCCACATTCTTTTTGTGTTTATTTTTATTTTAAATGGAAAAAAACAACAATAAAACAAAATGAAACAGTGATAAGACAGTAGAAAATCTACAATAGTTACTGTATTGCACATTGTTGTCCTCTAAATAGTTGCTCAGACTACAGGCTTTAGTCTGGCTCACAGGAAGGGGCTTAGCTTCTTTACTGGTTCTCCTTGGTATGCGCTCTGGCTGAATCACTGTTGGGGCATTGCTTCCATCCTGGGTCTCCCCACTCTATGTGCTGGCTGGCTCACCACCACATTGTCTTTATCTTTTCCTCCTTGGTGGATGCCTAGGCTAATTCCATATCTTAACTATTGTGAACAATTCTGCAGTGAGCATGGGAGTGGGGACAACTCTTTGACATAAAGTTCTTTTGTAAATGGTAGGAGTATAGATAGTTTATTTGGGCCAGAATTATTAGCTAGTCCATCCTCATCAGGTCCCCTATTCTGATTCTATTTTTCCCACTCAAGGAAACTTCTGTTTCATGGTATATACTGTATATATGTAGAGTAGGGAGGAAATGTCATCTGCCCATGAAATATATCCTCCCTTGGAAGCAAGGAGTATTTTGAGGGGGATTCATGGCAATGCATGTGTCTTTTACATAATTTTTTAAACATTCACCATATATTTTGATCACATTCTGATCTGACTGCCTCTTGGACCCATGCTGTTTCTACCACATTTATTCCTCTGTGCTTGGCAGCTGAAAACTAAGGCTTCTACTCAAGCTGTAACCCCTACAAAGGTCACCAGTGAGCTCTTATTGACATATCCTGGGGATTGATTTTTAGTTGTCCACCCTGACCTGTCTGCAGTATCTGACCCTGCCTTCTGGTAGATATCTTCTTCCTTGGTCTTCATCATCCCATATTCCACCTTTCTGATTACCCCCTCAGTCTTTACGGCTGTCCCTGCCTCCTTTGACTGTCCTTGGCACTCTTTTCCTCTTTCATTCTATAGCCTCTTTCTAGGAAACTTTGTCTACACTTATAGCATTTATTACAATGCAGATGACTACCATGTCGGTATTTTTCCATTATGACCTTTTCCCCAAGCTCTGGACCCATAGATGCAGCTACCTGCTGCACATCTCAGCTTGGATGGCCTGCATCACTTCTAACCCAATGTGTCCAAAAACTGAACTTCTCATCTGTATTTATAAATCAGTTTCTCCAGGGTTTCCACGCCAGTAAAAATACCTTAGCCATTTAGTTGCACCTGTCAGAAACATGGGCATTATTTTTCATCCCATCCTCTTCCTCAAGCCTTTATAAACTTATACATCAACGCTTTATAAGTCTAGCCATCAAGTATTATCATCTTAATTACTATAGTCCCTTAATTGCTCCTCTTCATACTCATGACCATTGCCTAGTTTGGGCACTTGTCATCCCTCTCTTGAACAGATACACCTCCTTGTCTCTTTTGTGTCTGGTCCTTGCCATGCTACAGCATTTACACCAGGCCTAAAATTTTTACACACTTGTTTTGTAAAAGACTATAAGCTACTCAAGGGTATGGACTGGCTCACAATAATCTCTGTGTACCACAGATGCATCGCACAGAACTTTTACCCTTCAGTCAGTGTTAAAGAGTGAATGGATGGGTAGGGAAAACTAATTCCCAGCACAAGAAAAGTGAGTCAAATCTAAGATGTATTAAAGGCTGCATATTAGACTAAAGAAAAAAGACTTGCAACCATAGAGGTACAGAGGACAGGTGTACAGATTATGAGCCAACATTATTGGACTTTAAGTTGGATTACATTAGCAAGAAAAATATTATAAACTGACAGATACTCAGTAGAACTCCAGGAATGAACAATAGAGGAGAAAACTGCGTATTAAACTGATGCTCCTGAGAATTGCTGAGTTGCTCAGAAGAGTGTGATATGGAAGAATTATGTTTGTGTGCTGCCATCCCTCAGATTGAGAATCAATGATTGTAGTCATCTGAAGAAATCATCTTAAAAATAAAACTGCTCAGGCTTGCTGAAAATTCTGGTAACTTCAAGTTGCCAATGATTGTTTCTGACAATGAAATTACAAAAAGTCTTTTCTATAGATAGATCTACTCTAATCTTGTGTGTGTGTGTGTCCACAATTTAACCTGATTCTTTTGCTTTTCCTTCCCTCCCTCTCCCTCCCTTTCCTTTCTTTTCTCTTCCCTTCCCTTCCCTTCCCTTCCCCTCCTAGCTCCTCTCCTCTCCTCTCCTCTCCTCTCCTCTCCTCCTCTCCTTTCCTTTTTTGCTTTCATTTTGCTTTGACTTGGGTGTGGCCCTTGGTCTGCTATTGCTTAGGCAAGGTTGTTTGTATACCTGGGCTGCCAGCTATTCTTGGTCTCAGAAATTTTAACCATTTAAACTGCTATCCTGCCCACTTGCACAGAATGCAGACTGGCATGCAGGGGCACATGGAGACCCACGTTGTTACTCTTTATATGATGATCTGTACGAGAGAGAAAACTCCACTGAGATATCTGTGCATCATCTCATCAAATCATTACATACCCTGAAGAATATTCTTATCACACCCATTCTACAGATGAGGACTCTGTGGCCCAGAGGAGGTGAAATGACTCACCTACAGGTAAAGCAGTTAGTAACAAGTAGAACCTAAATTAAGACCATATCTGCCTGGCTCCAGTCTTTGTTACAATATTACAATGAGTATTTCCGGTTTTGTTTTGTTTTTTTTTTTTAAAATAGGGATGTGGTTTAGAGAGGAAAAACAAAGTAACAAAAAAAATCATACTTAGTTCCATGCTTTTGTGCCTCAAAGTGCTTCAAACTGTTTTAAAAGGTTTTTGCTATGCATGTCCCAATGCAAAGGTCTCAGATGCCTTGGAAATAGTTGACTGTGGCACAAAATGTCTTGTGTTTGCTCCTGTGTTGTTTCCCTTTAAATTAGGTGCCCCTGTACTGACTGCTTATTAAAGTAGACCATTTGCATTTTGCGGTCACTTGCTTCCTATCAAGTAACAAACGCAGTAACAGTTTATACTTTGTTCATTTTGTGTTCATCTAGAATTACAGGTATTTCCAACATTCTTGCCCTAATTTTAGATGGAATACAGAAATAACCTGTTTATAAAAATGGTGCTAAGTTAGATGGTTTATGATCACAATACTACAGGTAGACTAAAAATGTGCCCAAATCCTTGTGACTTATTGGAATAGTTTGGAAAGTGTTCAACTGAAGTTTGAAGCAAACATCACATGATATTTTGCAAACTATCATGAAAATTATTATGAAAATATGTTATCTATTTTTATCTGCAGTATAATTCTCTGTTGTTCTATACTCCAAGGAGACATGTTCATAATTTATTTTATTTATTTTTTTATCGGTACCAGGGATCGAACTCATGACCACGTGCTTGCAAGACAGGCGCTTATACCACTGAGCTAAATCCCCAGCCCCATAATTTATTTTTTACCTCATGAAGATTTTTATGTTTTTTCAAAAATTTGTATCAAGCAGTGTACAAATTTCGTGGATTATTGAGTTACACGAAGCTGAGTTTATTCATTCATTTATTCTTTCATGCAACAAACAAAGGCCCAATTCTCTACCAGTCCCCATGATAGACATAGAAGTTACCATAGTGATCAGGCCTTCATCTTCATGAAGCTCAGAACACAGGAGGGAAAACCTCAACCACAATAAGTGACATAAAACACTTGCTAAGTGCAGCATGCAGTGGGGGAAGGGAATGGAGCTTACAAGCAAACAGCATGTCAGGGTCCTAAGGAGGCAAAGTGTTTGTAACATTAGAAGTTACAATTTATGCCACAGAGAGGTATGGGCAGGGAAAGCATAAGTTCATTATTTTGGTCTTCATTCTAGGGTCATTAAGAAGCAGAGTATTGTACATTCAGAAAAATACTTAACAATTCACGGTGGCTGTGCCTAGAGAACAGATGGGAGCAAATAAGAGTAGAGGCAGTGAGTCTAGGAGGAAGTCCTTCTGTTCCAGAAGGGAGCAGATAAAAGCTTGGGCCAGGACAGTGGCATAGAGATAGGAAGAAGAGGATTAAGAGCCATGTAAGAAGTAGGGTTGATTAGCACATGCAGGTGGGATTTGGCATGGAGGGACTGGCGGAGTCCCTGCGTTCACCATCTAGAGACACAGGGATATTCTAAGGAACAGGCAAAAATTAAAAGTATTGTATCAGTAACATGAAAGCGGTAATTAAAACTACAAGCCCAGGAAAGACAATCCATGGGAAGCATGCAGGACAGAACGAGAAGAGGGTGAGGGATTGGACCTGAAGTCCCTGGGAAGGGCAAGGTGACTTTGGTAGGAATCAGCCTCAGAGGCTAAAAGCAGCTGGCTAGGTGACGCTGAGGCTTAGCACAAAGGGCTGGGCTGGAGCTACAGGAGGTGGCATTCAGAGAGCATCAGAAACTACTGGAGAAGAAGAGGTAGCCCAGAAAATGTAGAGTGCTTTTGTATCAATAGCATTACTTCTGGTAACAGATGTTATTGGCAGATATTATTTATTAGAGGTAGAAAAAATCTGGAAGAAAATGCTTCCCAAGGAAAAAGAAGGCAGGGTGAAATGCAGAGGCAATTTTGAATCAAAACAGGAAGTGAATATGTGAAGGGTGTTTTCAAAATCAGCCCAAGTGGACACAGATTCATTTCAAATGAATCCTACCAAGGGAATGATTCTTCTCGCTGCCTCACTGTCTCATGTGGGCAAACTGTAGGACTGTGGCACACAGCACAAAGGAGAAAAGTCAAGGGCTGCAAGTCATCTTTCTCTCTGTCAGTTTTGCAAAATCCAGGCCTCAGATAGGCCCAGGACCCTGGCTTTCCTAAAGAGGGCCTTTGCCAGTGTCTCCTCAGCTGCCACAGTCCTTCTAGCCTCTTATACAGAGGTTAATCCAGTGGGCACTAAAAGCAATGTGGATGTATCTCTAATGAGTCCCCAAATCAACAAGTGTCACTCGTGCTCATACCAAAATTCTCTTGCTGGAGAAAGTGCACAGCATGCAAATTTGTCTGGCACACTTTCAGCTGCATGGCAGGTGTTTGCTGCAAGCTCTTCAGAGTCCAGAAGAGGCTGTAGCAGCCACAGGACTGAAGAGCAGGGGCGGTGGCCCAGAGCAGATGCCACCCCCACTCCTTCTCTTTCTTATTTCTATAGTTTTGGATAACCATGTGGTGTTGTCTTAAGCAAAGAACTATGATGGTAAAAATGAAGATACCACACTGAGTTTCTTCCATAAATAATTCCTCGATTGGTGGTGACCAGAAATGCCTTGATTGGCTTCAGTGGGCAACAAAGGCCAATACTCAGGCCTCAGAGTATCTTAGCTCCATTTCCTCTTGCAAAAAGTGCAGCCACTTACTTGTTCAAAAGACATGTTACAGCTTATTTGAGGCCTTCCTTTAGCCTCAATTGGCTGTGATTAATTTTAAAAAGTCAATGTCTTGCAACCTTTTTAGAGCAAGCTGGAAACGAGGATTCAGATTGCTTTTCACTGAACAGGCTTCTGTGTCCGCCATCAAAGGCCATAACTGACTTCCAGAGAGTGCCGTCACTGAGATATCTTGTTGTGAACCAAGCTTGAGAATTCAGTTTAGGAAAGAAAGCAAAAAGGTTGGCACAATTTCCTCCAAGCACTTCCTCTTTCCCAAAACAGGCTGAGGGCTGTAGGTACTAAACAACAACAGCAATGTTAAAGGATCTTTATTACTCAAAAATAAATAACAAGATAAACACAGGTTCACTCTGGAAACAACGGAGACTGCAGGTAGATACAATAGATTTCCTTTAAATACAGTCATTTTGCGATGAGGAGGGCAGGCTCGGGCCACTCTTCCACCTCATCTACAGTGCTCAGAAATAAGGGAGAAATAAGGTAACTGAGTAGCAACA
>PVJX010021133.1:0-17107 GCA_004027295.1 Dolichotis patagonum
ATGAAATAGAGGGTAATATTTACTAGAATCCTTGGAATGGAGGCTCTTCTCTCTTCTCTTTGCAGTCAGATTTTAAATTCAAGTATTTCCATCTAGACCTTCTGGCAGTCTTTGAAGATCTATGTCTGAGTTTCCTCATTTTTCAAACAGGCAGTGATGATGGTATGTAAATCACCTGGGCTCTGAGTTGAAAATGTTTACACAAAGCACCTAAATCTAAACAAAAAATTACTCTATTACAACTATCTTTTCCTGACATGACTTTCTGATTATCTAATATTAAAAAGGCATGACTATAGAATAACTTTATAAAACATGTGACATTTTGAGGTGTGAATTACCAATGGATAATGTTAGCTTTCTGCCACTATGATAAAATACCTGAGGTAATGAACCTACAGAAATAAAAATGTTATTTGGCTCACAGGTTTGGAAATTCCATTCGATGTTTGGGCAAACTCATTGCTTTTAGGGTCTATGATGAGAAAGCATATCACTGTGGGAAAGTGTGACAGAACAAAACCATTCATTCATGACAAAAACAAAAATGAAAGACAAAGGATAGATCAGTGGACACACCCACAGTGACATGAATACCTTTCCTTACCTCCTTGAAGTCTCACCACCACCCAACAGTGCTACCATGAGGACCAAACTTAACTCATGGGCCTTGGGAGACTTTCAAGAGCCAAATGACATTTGGAGTTTCCTGAGGTTTACCTAAGTAATCAAAGACTACTAGAATACTAGTCCACCATATTTCCTCTGTTGTTCTATGCATCATGCTGAAGTAGTATTCCTCTGGGTGGGAGGGTAGTTTTTATCTGAATAAGAATGAAAAATCACTAGGAAGGAAGTGGGAGGGTCATGGAACACAGAGACTGCTATGCTGATGTGTGCGAGCTGTTAAGGAAATGTAAAAGTAGTGACTGGAGACAAAGCGGATGCTAGGTATTTGGTGTTTTGCCACTACTTTCAGATCATCACAAAAAATCCTTTTAGAACAAAAATGTACTACTTCAGGGTGTTGTTTGTCAATCCAAATTTTTCTTCTCCATAAAATTAGCCTCATAAACTAATAAACAACAACAAAATTTGTTGGCATCGCTTTTGATGGTTTTAATTTTTTATTAGTAATATTATAGTACATAATGATTCATTGTATGTGAGGGAGATGATACATGTACATAATATATCTTCATTCTTTTTTTCACCCCCTCCTTCCTCTCTCTCCATTTCTTGATCCCCTATGCTTTTCCAAAATATCTTTATATTTCCTATTATCTACCATTTTATTTTGCTCTAGCATTGCCTTAAATTAAGCAAGCAGAAATTTTAAATATTCTTTGTTTTCTTTTTATAGGTTTCATTTCCATGAATTTTAAGTGAATGCCATCATGCTCTTGTCATCTGGATTGCTTCAGAATAGATTATCCTATTAAACAGTAATTTCCTATTTTCTCTTCCTCCTGTTGTTATATGGCATTTCCCATGTGGACCAGCCAAGGGAGAGATATGTCATGCAACGAAAGCCTTGCATACTTCCTAAGGTGTAATGCATTTTAATTTCTCTTCTACATAGCAAAGTGATTGTGAAGAATAATTTTCTGACATCCTTATTGGTTGGATATTTTTTTTACCCAGAAATGCTGAAGGCTGAAGGCACCATTAGTTTGTTCATCTAACTATCAGATATGTGATCACAAGCCATCACATTAGGGAAGATGTAAGACTAAAAAAATTTTTTTTCTTCAAGCCCTGTAACAGGATATGTAGGTTTTCTCTAATGCTTGGTTCAAGATCTGTGTTCAATCTTGGTTCAAGATCTTATTGTTCAATTGTGGTAAACAAAACCACTTGCTGGTCACTACTGTTAATTCCTAAAAAAGAACGTGGTACAGAATGCTGTAGCTAGTATCACTTGTCAGTGGGAAAGGGGCAAAGAAGGCAGATTTGATAAATGCAGCATACGTCATTCAGTCCAGAATTTAAAATGCAGACTCAGTATCACTTAAGATCATCCATGGGAACCCTAGGGACATGAGATATTCTCTTTTCAGAAAAAATAAACATTCAAATCTACAAAAACTTTGTGTTATAATTTAGGGATATGTAGACCCTATTGTAGTCAGGGGTTTCAAGGAGAACAATTACAATACAAGACACAGAATTTATAATATTACTTTATGATTGTCACCTAGAGTTAAATACAAGAAAGTACAGAAAATCTGTCTACAACACTAAAGACCTAGAAAATCCAGTCGAGGGCCTGGATCCCACAGTGATGGCCTACAATGAGTCCAGCTGAAGACCTAGAGCCCATGACAATGCCTCTCATGAGTCCAACCAGAGGTCTAGAGCCCACAACAATAACTCATGCAAGTCTGTTTTACGGATCTGCACTGGGCAGTCCCAAAAGTCAGCAGTGGAAGCTAGAAAGTGTATGCCAGGGGGGTGAAGGGTCTGTGCCAACAGTGGAGTCAAAAAGTGACACTCAAATTAAGGACCAGTGCTCCCCTGAAAAGTACTGAAGCCACAGTGAGGCCCAAAACTCCTCTGCTGATGAGAACAGTCAAGTACATGTCAGGAAGCCAGAGACAATTTCTTCTGGAGATTAAAGAACACACATCTCCCCCTCTGGAACCAGGAAATGATGCTCATTGTAAGGACCAAAACTTCCCCAGAGTGAACCACAGCCACTTTCATTGACAAAGTCCTGAGCTTCTCTGATGATAATGGCTGAATTCTTATTGGGGAAGCCAGCAGGGCAAGCTCCTCCTTGAGAACAAACAGCTTGAAACAGCAACACTTATGGGAACCCACAACGCCTAGCTCTTCTTCTCCACATCTCCATTTATGCTGGCAACTTTCCTCTGGTGGGTCATCTACACTCGACACCATGCTGATTTAATTCAGCTGGTGTTAAGTTGACCACCAGTTTTTAATCCATAACACAGATAATAATATATTTTATTTTATAGTATGCAAAAATAACTCCAGTTAATATCACTACAAATTATACCAACAAGTCTTCAACTATTAGGAAGCTGTTATGTTTGTCTTGGTTTTTAGAAGCTTTGCAAGATTCTGCTGTTCATCTGAAAGCTCATGCTTTGTCATTAGCAATAAACACTGGTCCATTGCTTCCTTTGAAGTGATGATTTTGAATAGGCCTTTGAAGGTCTATTTTTGAGAACACATCTGTTGAGTATCCAGTAAATACCTGTGGTTTGGTAGTCATGCTTCAAGCAAAAAAAAGTTTATAAAAACAAACTGCTTGTTCAACTTGTAACTCATACAATGAGCAAAATTCCCTTCAAATACGCTACTGAATTTCATATTTAGTGAAAATGCTTTTTATGTTTATTTCTCATTTCATCATAGAGGAAATAAAAGATGTACTTAAAGGGTTTCTTTTTCTGTGCTGGGAATGCACATAGGGCTTTGTGCATGCTAGGCAAGCACTCTACTCCTGAGTGAAGTCCCTATCCCAGTGCCAGTATTAAATAAGGTTATTTTTTTCTACTTCATTAAGAAAATGTTAAATGAAACTTACATCACATTTTTACTTAGTGTGTGTGGTTGTAAGAAACTCATGCAAACTTATACAATTTATTACTGCTGTTCTAATTCATGCTAAGACCCACCAATTTTCTTGCACCAGAAATGTCAGTGTCAATACAGTGAAAATTACAAATAAAATATAAGTATTATTGCAAAAATGGTTTTGACATTATGGAATCCTTGGAGGCTCTGCATTTCACATTTTTGAGAACCAATAGTATAGTTTGTTCTTGGTACAGATTATTTGTCTCATGAGTGCTCTAGACTTCACTGAATGATGAGAACTCTTCAGCTAAGATCAAGGGAGCACATCCAGTGGTGGGTGAGGCAACTTGGCCTTTGATGTCCTGGTCTGGTTTAAAAGCATGCAGGGGGCCCAGTGAACTCCAAATGACTAGCAGTTGCCTACAGTCTGCACCAGGAGCCAAAAGTGGACCAGCTGATTCCCAGCGCATGGGGGAAGCTTTGAAATAGCACTCGAAACCTGGAAATAAATGAAAATGACAAAATGAAAGAGCAAAAGGCAATCTCAAACTTCCATCCCAACCCAAGTAAGCCTAGGAGACATCAACACAGAAGAAAATATAAGCCATACACCTAAAATTCCTGAAATGATAACAACTGAGGTAAAGAAACAACTCTGGGAAGTTATAAAAGAATTCAGACAAGAAAGAGTCTCCAAGGTGAAAGAAGAAATGATAAATGTAATGAAAGAAATGCTGAACACATCTAAAGAAGACACAGTTAAAAAATTAGAGGAACAATTCAAAAAGATGGAAACCCTGAGTGAACAATATAAGAAACAAACAGAATGCATGAAGCAGATTCAAAGAAATATACAGGAAATCAAAAATTTCATCAAAAGTTGGCAAAACTACCTCAACAAAAGTGAAGATAGAATTTCAGACCTCTAAGACAAGATTGCAGCTAGCACACAGGAAAAGAAAGATCTTTTAAAAATAACAAGGAACCAGGAAATAACAATTCAATGGATGCAAGATGATGCAAAGAAAAACAACATAAGATAGATACGTATAAACTAAAAAGAAGATGACAACACAAATGATATCAAGAGACCATTTACAGAAGTAATAGCTGAAAATTTCCTGAACATGAGAATGGAAACTGACATACAGATCAGTGAAGCATGTAGAACTCCAAATAACCATAATGAAAATAAAACTACTCCCAGACATATAATAATCACCATTCCAGAATTCCAACATAAGAACAAAATATTAAAAGCTGCTAGAGAGAAGATCAGCTATAAAGGAAAGCCTATCAGAATCACAGTTGACTTCTCAACACAAACAATGAAGTCAAGAAGAGCATGGAATGAAGTATTTCAGATCCTAAAGGAATACAACTTCCAACCCAGACTGATGTATCCTGAAAAACTGTCCTTCAAAATGGATGGAGAAATAAGATACTTCCATGACAAAGAACAGCTGAATAACTTCATGATCACCAAACCAACCCTGCAAAGAATACTGAAAGACATTCTAGATAGATGTAGGAAAAAATCACTAAGTAAGGTAGACAATTAAACAGCGTGGAAAGGTATAGCAGCAGAAAGATAACATGTCAAAAGTAAACTAATATATATCAGTTATGACCATTAATGTAAATGGCCTCAATTCACCAGTTAAAAGAAGCAGACTGGCAGAATAGATCAAGAAATAACATCCAACCATATGCTATATACAGGAAACCCATCTAACCAAAAAGAAACTCATAGACAAAGTCAAAGGATAGAAAACAATACCCCATGCAACAGGACCCCCCAAAAAAGCAGGGGTAGCTATTCTGTTTGCAGACAATGTGAACTTCAAACCAAGAATGATCTGAAGAGATAAAGAAGGTCACTACATACTAGTTAGGGGGAAACTTCAAGAGAAAGATATAACAATCTTAAATATATATACACCAAATTCCAGAGCACCAAGCTGTACAAAGCAAGTATTAACAGAAATGAAAAATCAAATAAGCAATAACACAATTATAACAGGAAACCTTAACATGCCATTGACACAAAGGGACAGATCAACTAGACAGAAAATCAGCAAAGAAACAACAGAACTGAAACACACCTGTGAACAAGTGGACTTAGTAGACATATACAGAGTGTTCCACCCAACAACACCAGAATATACATTCTTCTCAGCAACACATGGAACATTAAAGTAGACTATATACTAGCTAACAGAACATATTTAAGTAAATACAAAAGAATTGAAATTATCCCATGCGTGTTATTGGATCATAGTGCCATGAAACTAGAAATTAATGACAAAAGAAACTGCAAAAACACCACAAACACACGAAAACTGAATATTACACTCCTGAGCAATCAGTGAGTAACAGAGAAAATTAAAGAAGAAATTAAACAATATTTTCAGGCAAATGAAAATGCAATTACATCTTACCAGAACCTGTGGGATGCAATGAAAGCAGTCCTCAGAGGAAAATTTATTGCAGTGAACTCCCACATCAGGAAAACAGAATGAACACAAATAAACAAACTGATGCTACACCTCAAACATCTAGAAAAAGAAGAGCAAGTCAAGCCCAAAGCCAAAAGAAGGGAGGAAATTATAAAGGTCAGACCAAAAAGCAATGCAATAGAGACTAAGAAAAAAAATACAAAGAATCAATGAATCAAAGAGTTGGTTCTTTGAAAGAATAAATAAAATTGATAAGCCTCTAGCCAAACTTATTTTAAAAAGGAAAGAAAAAACTCAAAGTTATGCAATAAAGAATGAGAAGGGTGAAATCACTACAGACCCTGTGGAAATACAGAAAATGATCAATACCTATTTCAAAAACTTCTACTCTCATAGGTTTGATAACACATAAGAAATGGACAGATTCCTAGAAACATGTGACTTAAAAAATCTGAGTCAAGAAGATGTAGATTTTCTGAATAACCCAATTTCAATTAACAAAATTGAAAATGTAATTAAATCTTTACCAAAGAGAAAAGCTCAGGTTCAGACATATTAACTGCAGAATTCTACAAGAAATTCAAAGAAGATTTAATGCCAGCACTCCTCAAACTCTTCCATGAAATTGAAAGCAAAAAAAAAAAAAATCTCCCTAACTCATTCCTGGAAGCAAATATTACTCTAATACCAAAACCTGAGAAAGACCCAACCAAAAGAGAGAACTATAGGCCAATCTTCCTAGAGAACATAGAAGCAATAATTCTCAATGAAATGTTGGCAAACAGAATGCAGCAAATCATCAAGAAGATTATACACTGTGACCAAGTGGGATTCAGTCCAGGAATGCAAGGATGGTTCAACATACACAAATTAATAAATGTAATCCACTATATCAATAGAGCCAAAAATTAAGAACCACATGATCATTTCTATAGATGCAGAAAAAGCTTTTGATAAAGGTCCAACACTTATTCATGATAAAAACCTTACAGAAAATTAGAATAGATGGTCTTTACCTCAATATGATAAAGGCCATCTATGACAAACCAACAGCCAGCATCATATTAAACAGCCAAAAACTGAAAGCCTTTATGCTAAAAACAGGAACAAGACAAAGATGTCCCTTATCACCACTCCTATTTAATATAGTGCTGGAAATACTAGCCAGAGAAATTAGACAAGAAAGAGAAATAAAGTAATAAGGATAAGAAAAGAAGAATTTAAATTATCATTATTTGCAGATGACATGATATTCTACATAGAAGATCCCCAAAACTCTACTGAAAGACTCCTAGGTATAATACATAAATTCAGTAATGTAGCTGGATACAAACTCAACACTAAAAAAATCAATGGCATTCCTATAACCTAACAACAAAATCACTGAGAGAGAAATAAGAGAAGCCACACCCTTCACAATAGCATCCAACAAAATGAAATATTTAGGGATTAATCTAACAAAAGAAGTAAAAGATCTAAAAATTTTAAAGATTAAAAAAGAAGTAAAAGATCTATTCAGGGAAAATTATAATACCCTTTAAAAAGAAATTGAAGAGACTTCAGAAAATAGAAAGACATCCCTTGTTCATGGATATGAAGAACAAATATTGTGAAAATGGCCATTCTCCCAAAATTATTAAACAGATTTAATGCAATCCTAATCAAAATGCTACTATCATACCTCACAGATCTAGAGAAATCACTCCTAAAATTCATCTGGAGCCAGAAGAGTCCTAGAATAGCAAGGGCAATTATAAGCAACAAAGGCAAGGGAGGAGGCATCATAATCCCTGACTTGAAGTTATATTACAAAGCCACTGTAACAAAATCAGCATGGCACTGGAATAAAAACAGACCTGAAGATCAATGGAATAGATTAGAAGATACAACTACAACTACAAACACACTCAGCCACCTTATCTTTGTTTGATAAAGGGACCAAACATGTTCACTGGAAGAAAGATAGTCTCTTCAACAAATGGTGCTGGAAAAATTGGCTCTCCATATGCTGAAAACTAAAAGTAGATCCATGCCTATCACCATGTACTAAGCTAAAGTCTAAATGAATCAAAGATCTAAATACTAAAACAGAAACACTAAATCTGTTGGAGACAAAGTATGTAGAAATCTTGAAGACATAGAGGTAGGTAGAGAATTCGTGAACAAGAGTCAAACCACACAAGAAATGCTTCACAGCATCAATAACTGGGATCACGTACTATTAAAGAGTTTTTGCGTATCAAAAGAAATCTCCAGCATAGTGAAAAGAAAACCCACAAATTGGGAAAAAATCTTATTAAACTGTCCCTCAGACAAAGGACTTCTGTCTAGAACATATAAAGAAATTTTTAAAAATGAGATCCCTGAAATTCAAAGACCCAGTCCAAAAATAGGCATCTGAGATGAATACACAGTTCTTAGATGAAGAAACACAAATCACAAATAAATACATGAAAAAATATTCAGCATCATTGGTCATTAGAGAAATGCAAATTAAAACCACACTGAGATTCCATCTCACTCCAGAAAGAATAAAGAAAACTACCAATGACAAGAAAAAGGAACTCTTCTGCACTGTTGGTAGGAGTGTAGACTGGTGCAACCACTGTGGAGGTCAGTCTGGAGGTTCCTCAGAAACCTGGGATTGGAAGTCCCATTTGACCCAGCTATTCCACTTTTGGGTATATTCTCAGAAGAACTGAAAACATCATACCACAGAGATATATGTACACCCATGTTTATAGCAGCACAATTTGTAATAGCCAGATCTTAGGAAACAAACTAAATGCCCATCAACTGAGGAATGGATAAAAAAGATGTGGTATTTTTATACAGTGGAGTACTACTCAACTATAAAGAATGATTACATTGAGATATTTGTAAGTAAATGGATGCACCTTGAGACCATACTCGTAAGTGAAATAAATCAAATTCACATGTGTAAATGCCATATAATCTCCCTAGTGTAAGAAATTGTAAGAGTACAAAAGATACAAAAAACTCAATAAATACAGTGAAAGGATAAGAATCTGCTTAAAGGGGAAAAATAATATCTCAAGGAAAATGAGGAAAAAGAAAAAGGGAGGGAAAAGAAAAAAATATACAAAATTATTTACACTACTACACTTAGGATAGCTAAGATGATTGTGCTACAAATTCTATAAGTTCTTGGAACAAAATAGTTAACATTCATAGGATTGGAACAATTGTGCGTATTATTGTATGGTGATCTGAGGAAATCTTGATGATCATTATGTAAAATAAGACCCTAGTTATGCTCATAACACATTGTTTTGAAGGCCTACATTGTCAGTGTTCAGGGGTCTTTGCTATTGTTATTTATTTGTCTTTTTTGTTTCATGCTTTTCTAGAAATTTGTTTTGTTTTGTTTTGTTTTCTTTTGTTTTTCCCTCTAATACATAAAGGATAGGTGTACATGTAGAGACTCATGCAGGCATAGAACTTCTCCTAAACAGCTTATGAGAATAGATTATATAATGCACAATGAAATGAACAGCTACTTTGAAGAAAAAAGAGACAATAAGGTACCCAGTGCTGATTCTGTAGTGTCATGATGTGAAATCCAGCAATACTATTATTCTTTGTTCAGAGTGATTTTAATCTGTTGTGTTTTGTTTAATTTCAACATACTTGAAGGTGTGGACTGCTATTTTGAAGAGAACGAGAGACACTATGGCAGCCATTGTTGACTTCCCTATTGTCTGGTCTTAAAGACATATAATGTCTTCATCATCCTCTTTGGATCAGTTTTATACTATGTTGTTTTGTATGAATTCACTGTATGTGAAGATATGGACAACTATTTGGAAGAAAACAAGAGACAATATGATAGCCAGTGAAGATCTCCGGTTGTCTTGCTTTGAAATCTGTGTCTCTTACATTGTTTTCTTATGATCTGTTTTGTTATGTTTAATTTTACCCTCTTTAAAATAAAATTTAAAAAAATAAAAGAGTGCAGGAGAAATGTGAGGATCCAACACATACCAATGTATGAAGATCTCAATTTTACCAAAATGTTTTCTTGACTTGAAGAGTAAAAACAGAGGAATAGCAGTAGAGATGGAAGGATACATGAGAGTAGAATAGTCACATTTTCTTGTCCACAGTGGTCCCTTAGTTTTTGCAGGTCTCCTTCCTGTGCTTTTGAGACATGTGAAGCACTGATGCGAATTATCAACCTAGTGACAATTTGTGAAAATACTTACAAAGGCACATGTTTCATCATAATAGGTATATTAGTCACCTCCTCATAGCTAGAACAAAACACCCAATATCCACAAATTAAAGAAGGATGGATTTATGTCATTTCAGATTTCAAAAGACTCAGTCAGTGGTCATCTGGCTCTAAGGCAGAAACAGCTCAAAAGCTTGGCAGAGGACAGATGGTTACCCCATGGCATCAGGAAGCAGAAAAGGAGGAAGGAAAGAGGAACAAGAATGCTCCTTTTCAGGTCCTGCCCACTGAGGCCCACTTCTAGCCTGGTATCACCTCCTAATAAAGCATTAATTCTCATTAATGCATTAGTCCACCAGGGAGTACAGCACTTGATTACCTTCAGAAAGCTCCACCTCTGGACACCTGTGACTTTGGGGAGACATTTCTATCTAAACCATAATAATAGGCTCCTCAAAACACATTTGCCTTATTTATTCCTGCAGATATCCATCTCTGTAACATTCCACACCCATGATGTAAAAGATCCATGCTAGGGCAGCTCGACCTGGATGGGATAAAGCAGAAATAAGGAAGGGTGGATCTGCATCTGTTTTTCAGAGGATCTCCAGCCTTTGCCTTCAGCATGGACTTCACCGACTGACTTCCAGCAGACTCTTTGCCTTCCATTGTAGACTCTTCAGTTTTCCATCACAGACCCATTGGCCTCCTGATATGGACTTGCATAGGCCCCTGCAGTGAGCTCCAGAAGTTGGACTGAATCCTTTGGTCTGCAGTGTGCAGACACCCTCTGCATTCTTCTTCATCTCACTCTGTGGTCTAAGCCAATTTTGTAATTTCTTATACATTTGTATATCTTGCGTCTCATCTGCTTTTCTAGCAAAACACTGACTGACATACATAATTTAGAACCTCATGAATGAAGGAGGAATTTGTTGACACAGGAGTTTGTGAATCTCAGATAAAAAAAATCATTGTCTACAAATTTAGATAACCACTTGTCATTGACAAAAGTGTGACCAGTTGAATTTTATTGCCACCAAAATAAATATGTTAGAGTCCTAATCCTCAGTAACTCAGAATGTGATCCTGTTGAAACTAGGGTAATGAAGGTATACTTAGTTAAAATCATGTTAGAGTGCTAATATGGGCTTCTACACCCAATATGAGGGGCATCTTTTAAAATAGGTAGTTTGGGCTGGGCATTTAGCTCAGCAGCATAAGTGCCTGCCTTGCAAGCCTGTAGCCATGAGTTCAATACCCAGTATCAAAAAAAAAAGTAAATGACTTTAAAAAATTAAAATAAAAAAATAAGAAGTTTGGGGATAGAGTTACACACAGGAACAATGCCATGTTCACACTGGAGTAGTGCTTCCACCAAGCCAGGAACTACTAGAATGTAGGAGAGAGACCTTAAACAGGTCATTTCCTAGTGTCTTCAGAGGACTTCTGGCTCACAACTGTGAGAATACAGTTCTTTTGTTTTCAGCCATATAGGTTGTGACATTTTGATATGGCAGCATAACAAATTAATACAGAATACAAAGGCAAAAACAGGCAAAGAAAATATAATGGCATGTTTAATAATGCAATATTTTAAACATTGCAATAATACTACAATTATAGGCATTCAAAATGTGTAGGTAATTTGTGGCTCCCTAAAGTATATAGCATAAATGATATTTGAAAAAAGATCTATTGACATCATAAAGTCCAATCAATTTGGATGAAGGAATTTATTTTTGTTTGTTTGCTTCCTTATATTTCTTCTTTAGAAAAAGAATGTGCTTTATTTGTCCTTATTGCCTTCATGATTGAGCAACTGAATGAGTAAATCAATGACCCTCTTACAGAAAATTATTGAACCTCTTTCTTTGGCCACAATCCCAGCCTTCAGTTTGACCCTCTCTGTGGTACTGAATAAATGCATTTAAATACCAAGAATCTTGTTCTAGCTTCCCTTACTGGATTCTAGGCCTGAATTTCAACAAAATATTTTTCTCTTGCAGTTGATTGCCAAGAGATATGAAATAAATGATTTCAAATAAAATTACCACAATCCCCAGAACAACAGAAAGAAACCACCAGGCAGGACAAGCAATTAAATTAGGGGAAAAGCAGAAAGCAAGCTATTGGAACATAACATGGTAAAGTCGAACCAGTACATATCAGTGATATTCATAAATGTAAATGGCCTCAACTCAACTATCAAAAGAAATAGGTTGACAGAATGGATCAAGAAACAGGATCCCACAATATGCTGTGTACAAGAAACGCATCTGACCCAAAATGAAACACATAGATTTAAAAGTCAAAGGATTGAAAACAGTATTCCATGCAAGAAGAACCCAGAAAAAAGCAGGGTAACTACTGTATTTGCAGACAATGTGAACTTCAAACCTAAAATGATTAAAAGAGACAAAGAAGGTCACTACATACTTGTAAGTGGAAAAATTCAAGAGGAAGAACTAACAATTATAAATATATATGCACCAAACACAGGAGCACCCAACTATATAAGACAGATACTAATGGACATGAAAAATCAAATACACAAGAACACAATTATTACAGGTGACCTTAACAGCCCATTGTCACAAAGAGATAGATCAACTACACAAAAAGTCAACAAAGACATAATAGAACTGAATCATACCTGCAAGCAATTGGACTTAGTAGATGTTTACAGAGTGCTCCACCCAACCACATCAGAATACACATTCTTCTCAGCTGTGCATGGGACATTCTCCAAAATAGACCATATATTATCCCATAAAACATTCTTAAGTAAATGCAAAGATATTGAAATTATCCCATGCATAATATCTGACCATAGTGCACTGAAATTGGAAATTAATGGAAAAAGAAATTGCAAAACCTGCATAAATACATGGAAATTAAATACCTTTTGACCACCAATGGGCTACAGATGAAATTAAGAAATCAAGCAATACCTACAATTCAATGAAGATGCAGACACAACATACTGTAATCTGTGGGATGCAATGAAAGCGGTCTTAAGAGGAAAATATATAGCAATAAATTGTCATGTCAAGAAAACAGGGTGACTGTTTTATTCTTTTTTTATTGTGTTTAATTTTATCCTTTGATATAATTACATGTGTGTTTAAGTGTGTAAAATGGATGACCATATTACTGTTTTTGTTAAATCGTGGAGCAGAACTGTTAACAGTCTCACTGTTTGAATGTCTACTTTGTATGTTTTAATTTTGCAATTAGAACAACTATTTCCAAGATGTCAGTATGTAACTTATCAAGTAATGATTTCTTAGTGTTTTTTTTTTTGTTCTTTTCCTTTTTTCCTTGGAATTCTGTATTGTTACTACCCCTTATTCTGTTTTGTTTTGGTTTGGTTTTTTTCTCTTTAAATAAAATTTGAAAAAAAACAGAACAAGCACAAATAAACAACTGAATGCTTCATCTCAAGCTTCTAGAAAAAGATCAAGTTAAACCCAAAGCTCAAAGAAGGAAGAAAATTGTAAAGATTAGAGCAGAAATCAAAGCAATTGAAACTAAAAAAAAATACAAAGAATTAATGAATCAAATATCTGGTTTTTTGAGAGAGTAAACAACATTGATAAACCTCTAGCTAACCTTATAAAGAAAAAGAATGAAAAAACCCAAATTCACACAAAAAGGACTGAAAAGAGGGAAATTATGACAGATCCCATGGAAATTCAAAAGATCATGAATACCTACTTTGAAATTCTCTACTCCCATAGAGAGGAAAACAGAGGAAATGGACAGATTTATAGAAACATATGAACTACCAAAGCTAAAACCAAGAAGATATAGCAATTTTGAATAACCCAATATCAGCTATTAAAATTGAAAACATAATAAATAAAAAAAAAAACTTACCAACAAAGAAAAGCCCAGGTCCTGATGGATTCACGGCTGAATTCTACAAGAAATTTGGAGAGGATTTGACACCAATACTCCTTAAATTCTTCAATGAAATTGAAAAGAAAGCAATCCTCCCCAAATCATTCCTGGAGGCAAGTATTACACAGATACCAAAACCAGAGAAAGACCCAAACAAAAAGGAGAACTATAGACCAATATCACTAATGAACATAGATGGAAAGATTCTCAATAAAATACTGGCAAATAGAATGCAGTAAGTCATCAACAAGATTATACATCATGTCCAAGTGGAGTCCATTCCAGGAATGCAGGGATGGTTTAACCTATGCAAATCAATAAATACAATACACCACAACAACAGCGGCAAAAACAAAAATCACATGGTCATCTCAATAGATGCAGAAAAAGGTTTTGATAAAGTCCAACACATGTTCATGATAAAAACCCTTCAGAAACTGGGAATACATGGTGTCTACCTCAACCTATTAAAGGCCATCTATGACAAACCAACAGCCAATGTTATACTAAATGGACAAAAACTGAAAGCTTTCACTTTAAAATCAGGAACAAGACAAGGATGTCCACTATCACCACTCCTTTTCAATATAGTTCTAGCCAGGGAAATCAGACAAGAGAGAGAAATAAAAGGAATAAAGATAGGAAAGGAAGAAGTTAAATTATCACTCTTTGCAGATGACATGATACACTATATAGAAAACCCAACAAACTCCATTAAAAGACTGCTAGAGGTAATAAGCAAATTCAGCAGTGTAGCTGGCTACAAAGTCAATGCTCAAAAATCAATAGCATTCCTGTACACAAATGAGAAACTCACCAAGAGAGAAATAATGGAAATATCACACTTCACAATAACATTTAAAAAATGAAATACTTAGGAATCAACCTAACTCAGAATGTAAAAGACCTATATGCTGAAAATTATACTGCACTAAAACGGAAAATGGAAGGATATTCCTTGTTCTTGGCTAGGAAGAACCAACATTGTGAAAATGGCCATACTCCCAAAACTGTTATACAAATTTAATGCAATCCCAATCAAAATGCCATTGACATACCTCACAGATCTAGAGAAAACACTCCAAAAATTCATTTGGAAACAGAAGAAACCTAGAATAGCAAAGGCAATTCTGAGCAATAAAGGCAATGCAGGAGGCATCTCAATTCCTGACTTGAAAATGTACTATAAAGCCACAGTGATAAAATCAGCATGGTACTGGCAAAGAAATAGACTTGAAGATCAATGGAACAGATTAGAAGATGCAAGTATAAGTACAAAGACACTCAGCCACCTGATGTTTGACAAAGGAGCTAAACATGTTCACTGGAAGAAGGATAGTCTCTTTAATAAATGGTGTTGGAAAAATTAGCTCTCCACATGCAGAAGACTGAACCTAGATCCATGCCTATCACCATGAACAAAAGTCTAAATGGATCAAAGACCTAAACATTAAAACAGAAACACTAAATCTACTAGAAGATAAGGTAGGTAGAAGTCTTAGAGAAATAGAGGTAGCCAGAGAATTCATGAACAAAATGCAAACTGCATGGGAAACACTTCAGAAAGTCAACAACTGGGATCTCATATTATTGAAAAGTTTCTGCACTTCAAAAGAAATCACCACCAGAGTGAAAATAAAACCCACAGAATGTGAAAGAATTCTAGCCAGCAACCCTTCAGACAAAGGAATTATATCCAGAACATGTAAAGAATTGAAAAACATCAAGCCCCTCAAATTCAAAGACCCTCTCCAAAAATGGGCATCTGAGATGAACACACAGTTCTCAGATGAAGATATACAAATGGCAAATAAATACACGAAGAAACTTTCACCATCACTGTTCATTCAAGAAATGCAAATTAAAACAACTTTGAGATTTCATCTCACTCCCGAAATAATGGCTGCCATCAAGAAATCAACTGATAACAAATGTTGGCCAGGCTGCGGGAGAAAAAGGAACACTGCTCCACTGTTGGTGGGAGTGTAGACTGGTGCAACCACTATGGAAATCAGTATGGAGAATTCTCACAAGACTAGGATTGGAAGTTTCCATTCAACCCACCTATTCTCCTCCTGGGTATTTTCCGAGTAAAATTGAAAAGTTCATATCACAGTGATATATGTGCACTCATGTTCATAGCAGCACAATTTGTAATAGCAAAATCTTGGAAACAACCAAGATGCCCATCAACCACAGAGTGGATGAAAATGATGTGGTATTTTTATACAAAGGAATATTAGTCAGCTATAAAGAAGGATGATCTGAGACCTTCATAGGGAAATGGAGACAACTTGAGACTTTTCTCATTAGTGAAATAAATAAGAATCATTTATAAATATCGCATTGTGCCTCTAGTGTAAAAAGCAATAAGAAATGTAGGAGTAATAAAACCCAAAATGCACAATTGCTACTATAAAAGAGAGAGGAAAAGTGCTCTAAAGGATATAATTGCATGTATGTTTAAGTGTGTAAGATGGATGACCATGTTACTCTTTTTGTTGATGGTTGAGCAGAACTGTTAACAGTCTCATTGTTTGAATGTGTACTTTGTATGTTTTAATTTTGTAACTTGAACAACTATTTCCAAGTGTGTAATTTATCAGGTAATGATTTCTTAGTGTTTTTTGTTTGCTCTTTTTCCTTGGAATTATGTATTGATGCTACACTTTTTTCTGTTTTGTTTTGCTTTGTTTTTGGTTTCTCTTTAAATAAAATTTAAAAAAAGAATAAAAATAATGACTTCAAAGAAAGATGTGGTGAACCAGCAACCAGCCTGCTGCCCTAGTAAGTGACTGGTCTGGCAAGCCGCGGCCACACCAGGGTGGGGAAATAAGAAGCAACAGCATTTCCTGAGATCCGCGCCATGCTGGAAGTTAGGGAACTGAGCCAACCAGCAACCAGCCTGCTGCCCTGATAAGTGACTGTGGTCTGGCAAGCCATGGCCACCCCAGGGCGGGGAAATAAGAAGCAAAGGCCTTTCCTGAGATCCACGCCA
>PVJX010021133.1:17207-32435 GCA_004027295.1 Dolichotis patagonum
TTAACAATTGGGATCCAGGGATCTGGGTATCTCTTAGGAGGTGACCATTTTTGGTACAGCAAGTGGGGGGAGTTTCCTTCTACTATCTCTGAAGGCAGATATTTTTATCGCCGTTTTGCTTTGTCCTGATTAACGGTGTTGCTCTATTCAATACTCTGTGTTGATGTGTTCTATAATGTTGTATATTTCTTTTGATTTTGCTGTACCTAGTAGAAGAACAACTATTGTGAAGACAACAAGATATACAATGTTGCCTGTTACTGTTGTCCTGGTGACCTGCTGTAATGTTCTGTGCCAATTTCACTGCACTGTCTCAATTGGCTTTATTCCATCCTGTTTTGTTGTATATTACTACCTCCAAATTAATGAAAATTAAATAAAGTAAAACAAGAGAACATGAGAAAATAAGGTAACAAAATACCTCCCCAAACTCCCAACTCCACCAAAGCTGATCCATGTGACATGAATGACGAGAAACTCAAAAACAAAACAACAGAATTATATAAGGTGATTAAAAAAGAAGTGACAACAACAAAACAGACCAATAAGGTGCTGAGAACGCTGAAACATAATATAACTAAACAGATAATGTACTTAAAAAGCAAAAAGAGGAAAAGAAAATGCGCTAAAGGATATAACAGCATGTATGTTTAAGTGTGTGGGATTGATAACCGTATTACCAAGTTTTTGTTGGATCGTTGAACAGAACTGTTTGCAGCCTCACTGTTTGTTCACTTTGTATGCCTTAATTTTGTAACATGAACAACTATTTCTAAGAAGACAATATGTAATTTATCAACTAGTGATTTCTTTATGTTTTTTTTAAATTCTGTATTATTTCTACCCTTTTTTCTGTATTTTTTCCTCTTTAAATAAAATTTAAAAAAAAAAGAAAAATGTGGTGACATGACATGTCCCATGTAAGCCATATGTTATTAGACCTTCACTCTTACTCTACTTTTAAGTCTGTTATATATAGATGCCCCACTGCCACCATTCCAGCTTTATTTTCTGTTTTCCCCTCTCAATTGAAAACAACAGGGCTGGGGATATAGCTTAGTGGCACAGCACCTGCCTGGCAAGAGCAAAGTCCTGAGTTTGATTCCCAGTGCAAAAACAGAGAGAGGAGGAAGGCAGGAAGGCAGGAAGGCAGGAAGGCAGGAAGGCAGGAAGGCAGGAAGGAAGGCAGGAAGGCAGGAAGGCAGGAAGGCAGGAAGGAAGGAAGGAAGGAAGGAAGGAAGGAAGGAAGAAAGGAAGGCAGGCAGGAAGGCAGGAAGGCCACAGCATCATTCTTCCTGTTGCTCGTTTGGGATTATTGAATTCATCTTTGAATCCTCTCTTCATTCCATACAGCCCATCATTGAAAATCCTCTTGTTAGGGCAGTTTCCTAAATCGAAGCTGCTTGTTTCTTACAGCTACCTTCTCTGTCTTAGCACCATCTCTTACTCAGACGATTGCTATCTGTTTCTAACGATAATCCAGCTTCCCTTTCACCACCCCTAACCCCTGGCTGTCTGTCTTCTGTATGACACGCAAGATATTCTTTGAAAACTAACTTCTGTATTGTTTTATCTTTTTTCTGTTTTTCTATTTTTTTAAATTTTCCTTTCTTTTTTTCTTTGAAAAAAAAGGATAACAATATGCAATATAGCAACCATTGTTATATTTCTTTCATTCTGTTTTGAAAACCTATACTGTTATTGTTTTGGGTTTGTTGCTGTTGTTTATTTCTTTTGCTTTTTGTTTTTCTTTTCTGACTTATTTTCACTCTTTAAAATAAAAAAAAAATTCCATGTGTCTACAGGATTTTATGATTCTGAGACCCTCTTGCTTTTGGGGCATCTGTTGCAAGAGACAATACATTTAATTCATGCTAATATATATCTAAAAAAGCTCTAAACAGGCCGAGAATTTCTTGGCCAACCTGAAATAGCATATGTGGTTGTTAATATTGGATAATAAAAACAATACCCATAAAAAAAAACAAAGAAAAGCCAAATCACATAATGTTCTATTTAAAATTTACCAAAGAATTTCTACTTTACTTGCTGATTGTCTGTAATTAATGAAATATTACTTCAATGAAAGTGCAGATTCTGTTTCCTCAGTGCACGGACAGTGCACAGTTCATGCTGATTTTTAAATAGAATTTGGGCAATAATGAGGGACAGTGAGGCCCAATTATTAGTGTGAAAAATGATCTTAAGGACCTCAAACTGTATTTTTAAAAGAATGAAAAACAAGTTGAATTACAGCACTTCAATTGGTTTTAACATTAATATTTTTAAAAATTCAATCTTAGAATTCACTTACACAAATTCTCCAATATGTGAACATAGCAGGAACTCAAAATCATCAAGGACATTTATTTTAAAGTAGGAAAAATTGTGCAGTTAGGGTAGTTTTCTCCCTTGGTGTGTTTCTCGAATTTGTTTCCAGAAAAAATACTTAAAATAGTATACCTAAAAAGGTAGTTATTGTGCTGGAGATGGAATATCACTTTGAAGCAGAAGACTTATGTTAACATCTAGATTTTCTTACCCATTAACTATGTGACCTTGCTTAATCTTTCACCACATTTTCATTCATGTTAGGTTTCTTATCAAGTCATCACTTTTAAAGAAAATTTCTTCTCTTGTGAAGAGGCAAAGAGTTTCAAGGACAATTTTGAAAGTTACAAATCCCAACTTTTCTTTATAAGTAAGCTAAAGAATGAAATGTGACCTGTAACAAATATGAACCAGTTAAAAATAAGAATAAGAAGTGACCTGGGTGAACACTATAATTATTTGTGAAGACCTTCTGTTGTGTAAATATGCCATTATGTCAAAATAATATGGCAAAAGGATTTAAATATTTTCTTCCTGCCTCTCATTTCAAAATGTCATACTTAAAAAATACTCAAAACCATTACCAGATAGATTACTGAAATCCATTCTCTGAAGGAGCTGACATTTCATCAATCTGATGAAAATATGAGTTTCTATATATAGTTCTTTAACTGTGATAATAATAGGCATTTGGGGAAGAAAGCTTAGCTGGAAATTTTGAGTGCTAAAAAGTTTGAAGTACAATTAAAGTTTTATGCTAAAGTCATCCTACTAGCTAATAGGAATCAGAAAGTTTTAACTGATAAGCAACTGATGTTTCTCAAAGTTCTTTGAAAAGTCAATATGTGTTGTGAAACATACTTTCTCATAGAAAATGGTAGTAATGATTATGTAGCTATAAAACACAAAACCTATATGACTATTGTTAACTAATCTTTTATAAAAAAGAATCCTTGTTAGAAATTTGATAATTAAAACAAAGCAGATGAATAAAAACTGAATGTTGCTCAGTCAATATTTTTGAAGTTTTTAAAAAATTAGTGCCTATTGTTATGGTTTAGATCCAAAATTCCATCCCCAAATCTCATGTGCAGCGGTGAATCCTGGGTACAGAGGATGGGTCACTGGAATTATGACCTAAAAGTATTTTTGTCTCTGGGTCCTCTGTTCACTCTCTGATTTCTCTACCAACCCCTTCCGTCATGCCATTTCTGCCTTGGAGCCAGGCAGTCATGAATTGAAACCATGAATCAAAATAAACCTCTCTTCCTTTAAACTGTGAATGTTGGATATTGTGTTCTAGCCATAAGAAAGGTGATATTTACAGACCATTGGTACTAAAGAATGAGTTATTACTGTAACTAACCCTGACCATGTGGTTTCTAATGCTTTGAGACATAAGATTTGGAGAGGACCCAGAGACAAGCAGAAGGACTTTGGAAAGCTTTGGGGATATGAGCTAGAGAATACCTAAATGCTATAAGAAGAGCCTAATAGATGATTCTTGTAAAAGATCAAAAGACTGAAAATATTGGTAAAAGTATGGACAGTAAAGACCAAGGTCAGGAGGTTTCCTATGGGAACCAGAACTCCATTGGCAGTTGTACTAAATGCCATATGTGTTACACTTTGTCAAAAATGTGTCTTCATTTTGTCCATGTTCTGAGACTGTGTGGGAGGCTGACATTAAGAGTGGTTGATTAATTTATTTATTTGGTAGTGGAGGTTTCAAAGTAGCCCAGTGTTCAGGCTATAAAACGGATACTGCTTGTTACCTCTAACAATATCTACAGTGACAATCAGAGCCTAAAAGCCAAAATAAACCTCTCTTCCTTTAAACTGTGGGTTTGGAGTATTTTTTCCAGAAATGGAAAAATGACTATTGTACCTATTAATTTTCCAAAATATTGGAATTCAATTTGTATAATATATTTTTATTATATTCATCTTGTCTTACTTCCCTTTATACCTCCTCCCTTTATTCCCTTCCTCCTGTCTAGTAATTGTCTTCCTTCTACTTTGATATAATTTTTTTATATTCCACATTTTAAAGAAAACACACAATACATGTCTTTCTGAGTCTGGCTTATTTTGCCCAACATGATGATCTCAAGGTCTATCCATTTGCCTGAAAATGATAAAATTTTGTCTTCTGAATAATATTCCACATTGTTTCTTGGCTATTTTAAATCATGGCACAATAAACATAGCTATGCAGTTATCTTAATAGTATGCTTACTTTAATCCCTTTAAATACATGCCAAGTAGTGGTATATTTGGATGAAGTGGTAGCTCTAATTTTAACTTTTGATGAATCTCTATATTGACTTCCATAGTGGGAATATTGTTGAAGAGACTATCTTTTTCTCAGAGGAAGAAGGGAAGGTGATACTAAAAATATCAAGATGTGATATGTAGATGCAAAAATTCCCCACAATGAGTGTACTTATTATATATCACAAACACATACTATAAATGATAAGAGGAGAACATTGAAAATAAAAAAGAGGCTGTCTTTTTTTCTGATATATATTCTGGTTGCTTTATCCAGAATCAAGTGACTGTAGCTGTGTGAGTTTGTTTCTAAGTTCTCTGTTCCGTTACATCGGTTAATGTTCTATTTTTGTGACCATATCATGCTGATTTTTTTTTCATGCTGCTTTTTTTTTTTCACTATGGCTTTGTCATATTCTTTGAAATAAAATATTGTGATTCCTCCTGCCTTGTTCTTTTTGTCTAGGATTGTTCTGGCTATTCTGTGTCTTTTTTGTTTCTATATGAACTTCAGAATTATTTTATCTAGTTTTATGATGAATATCACTGGACATTTGATGGGAATTGCCTTGAATCTGTAGATTATTTCTGATTATATGGCAATTTTGAGAATATTAATTCTGCTAATCCATGAATATGGAAGATCTATTTTCTTGTGTCTTTAATTTCCTTTTTACTATTCTGCAATTTCCATTGTAGAGGTCTTTCACCTTCGTGCTTAGCTTGATCCATGTGTATATTTTAAGCTATTGTAAGTGAAATTATTTTCCTAATTTTTCTCAATGAATTCATTATTCATGTATAGGAAAGTAATTTATTTTTAATGTTGATTTTGTATCCTAATGAGAAAATATTCTTGCTTGGAAGACTGAGCAATAATTTCAGAATAACTTTAGAAATTATTGGAAAAACACTGAGTAGCTTACAGAAGTAAAGAGGTACTGAAGTGGTTCAGAAATAAGACAAAGCCAAGAAGGGTTGTTTTCTCTTCTTCTTTTTCTTCTTTTTCAAAAATATTTTGAGACAGGGTCTCACTATATGGTTCAGGCTAACCTTGGACTCACGAACTCAAACTCATGGTGATCCTCCTGCCTCAGCCTCCTGAGTTCTGGGATTACAGAATTGTGCCATTGAACCCAGCTCCCTGAAGGGTTAGTAGTAAGGCTCACAATTAAGGAAACATACCAGAAACTGTTTTGAACACATGACCTCTTCCTCACCCCCCACCCCAGCAATGCCGAAGTCTGAATTTTGCCTCCCCGGACTCAATGCATTCTCAACAAATGACATCACATTTGCCTTTATTTCTCTGTGTCAACTCATTTGATAGAGTTTTGGTATTTGACATTGAGTACTTTGGGATCTTTTCTTTAATAAAATATTCTCAGGGAAGTCTAAAAATGTTTCTACTTGTGTGAATTCTTCTATAAAATATATGATGTAATTTTAAGCAGTTCTGAGAATCAAACTAATAGTTGATATTTTGCTCTTAAAATACAGCCCCTCATATTTCAAAAACCCATTACATTTAAAATCAGGGCTATTTTAGGTGGTGGCATCTCAGCTGACACTTTTGCCGTTACCTGTCTTACAGCTCTTAATCCACTTAATCCTATTCATTGTCCCCATCACTCATCTAAAGATAGTTTTCCTTTAACAACTCAGTTGAAATCTTGGTGACATTCATGCATCTCCTCAATCTACATTCGATTAAAACTCTTGCAAAATGAATTTGCTTCTCCTTACCTTTTTCTCCCAACTTTATTGCAAAGTTTTTCAGAGCATCTGATTAAAAGGTACTTGTTCTAATCATGTTTAAGACTATTAAGACTTTAGCTTCTTTTTCCTCTTTGTATACCCAGCCAAAACTGTATCATGAAATGACAGTACCAGAGCCTATTGCAATATTTGCAAACTAGAGCAAATGTTGTTTTAAAGAACTAAGTCTTGCTGGGGATTTAGCTCAGTGGCATAAGCACCTGCCTGGCAAGTGCAAGGTCATGAGTTCGATCCCCAGTACCGCAAAAAAAAAAAGAACTAAGTCTTGCCTGGTTTATTATATTTTAGAGATACTTAATACTACCAAAGAAATCAAGGCTCTAAAAGATCGAGCACAGACCTAAGTAAGAACGAATTTTCTGACTGCTGTACCTTATGGAAAGGTAAGCTTTCCACAGCATGACTTTTCAACGTATTCATCAACACAGCTGCTTTCTTAGGCAATACAAATCAATATCCCAGTCCTCAGTGTGCTCAAAGCTGCCTCGCGAAGTGCCTGCATCTATGCAGAGATGTGCCTATGACCTCTGGTTGGTGGGATCTGTCACCTTGCAGAGATCTGTATCTCTGGAGAATACTAACTGATGCAGGTACTAATGTAAACTCAGATGACAAATATTCACTATTATTCATTCAGTAAATTAAAACTATATATGCATATGTTACATACACTGATATATATGAAATTATATACACGAAACTAAATATATATGTGAATTAAACAGGCCTATCAGGAGCTACATCAAGTAGCCAACTGTTAGCTTATATTTTCAGGAATTCTTCTCATCAAATCACAGACTGCATGGTGATGAAATTACAAAATGACTTTTGGTTTTATCATATAGTTTTCCTTCTTTAAGTTGTATTTTCTTTGACATTGGAAATAATATAATCATTACCTATTCTACTTTTTCTGAAGTCCAATGTAAGGAAATATAGAAATATATATAATTCAAGTTCAATACATTGTAAATACTGCGTTCAGTTTTGAGTTGAAGTGTCAAGTTTCCCAGATGTTTTATTTATCACTGAATACCATGTAAGTATCTTAGGCTGAAAGTCAGTAATTCCATACCTTTGCATATTGACAAGTTTACAGAGAAATGAAAGGATACTTTGGTTGCATTTCTCACAGGTGGGCTTTTGAGAAAACGACATAAGCCCTATTTTGAATACTGAACATTAGCCATTATCAACAGATTATAATAAGGTATTTGACTCAACTTTTCTTTAAGGATAAATAAAAACCATTTTTTTCATGCACAAAGATCTGTAAATCTTTACACTATTGCAGGTGGAAGAAGGCAGGTGATCATTCCACATTGCCACGTCAGCAGTTGTGTGTTCCCATTGTAGTCATTAACGGATAGAGATGAAGTTTCACTAGACTTTGGGAATGTATAAGTCTTTTTGTGTGATGAAATTTCCTCAGTCACTTGGCTCCAGCAGCAGCAGGATGTTGTGGTTTGGATTTTGCTTGAGTGCCCCCAAGGATTCATGCAGTAAAATTTAATGCACCTTGTCATTTATTAAGAGCTTGGAAAGTTAACGTAACTACAGTGTTTATAAATGGGTCTTTGGGAGTGACTGGGTTTGGAGAAGGTCATCAGAGTGAATGTCCCATGGTTGAATGCTACTATCTTCATATGTATGGAACAAGAGACCAGAGGATACACGCGTGTGCCCCCAGTGTCTCACACATGATGCCTTGGGCTGCCTCAGGATTAATCCTCAAGGAGGCCATCTACAGAACTGTGAGCTAAAAAAGTCTTTTCTTTATAAAGTCATTCAACCTTAGGGATTTTACAGTAATAATGAAAAACAAGAGTTAGGAAGGGCTCGGTCACATAGGTGGCACAAATTTTGCCTTTTATTACCAGTGAGATTCAGGTCTAACCAGAAGTTCTCCCCGGTCCTTTCCAACTGTAACATTTCTGTGACTCTCTGCAAGTTTTTCCCCTTCTATGATTAAAAAGCTTAATCATGTCTTTAACCCTGAACTTCCTAATACACGCCTTCTCAGTTAGACACAAGCTTCATACATAAAAATTCTTTACTTATCCTATTTTCTTATTCCGAAGCTCTCTCAGTCTTTCAAATACTTTCAAATTTAACAAAGATGGTTGAAACAAAGGACATAAAAACTTAACTCCAGCAAGCACTGTTTTTGACTTGTGTAGTTAGAAACTTGACTTAGAGATTAAAACAGGTTTTAAATAAGTTACATCATCATAATACACTAAATTACACAGTTATTTTAATTTGAACTAATAATAGTCCCATTAATGTTGTTTTCTAACATTCTTTGAAGACTATTTCTCCTAAAACTATAGATATACATCCTTAAAATCCTTTTTTTCCTGTGCCTTCATGAAGTGCCTAAGGAAGAAAAGTGGTGTTAGCCCTGAATTGAGTCTCCTTTTAACATCTGACCCTGTTAGACAGAAAAAGACAATTGAATTTAATCACACTACTAAGAATCACATGCACTTTAAATTTTAGAAATTACTTATTTCTGGAATTATTTCTTTAGCATTGTCAAACCATGCATAACTGCAGATAACTGAAACCAGCAGAGGTATAAGCTTACAGGGGGAGGAACTATTTCAAAGGGAAATTTTTAGGCATCTTGCTGGAGTCCTACTTGAGTGTTTATGGGAAAGAAATGGGTACATTCAAGGTTAAAGTGCTCTCTTCAAAGGCATTTGCTTCTGAACAGTAGCAACTTTGTAGACCAAAACACCTTCAGATAGTAAGCAAAATATTACAAGAAGATACCTAGAAATTAATATCTGAGTCAAATGTAATTCTAGATTTAATGTTTTAAGGATTCTCCATACTGATTTCCATAGTGGTTGTGCTAGTTCACATTCTCACCAATAACACAGAGTATAATATTCTAGATAACAGTCCTTTGTCAGAGAAATAGCTGGCAAAATCTTTTCCCATTCTGTAGGTCGTCCTTCTACTTCGTTGGTTATTTCTTTTGCTGTGCAGAAGCATTTAAATTTGACATGACCCCATTTGCTGATTCTTGATGTTATTTCCTGTGCAATTGGGGTTCTTTTCAGAAAGTCCTTGCTTATGCCTATATCTTCAAGAATTGTACCTATTTTATCTTCCAGTAAATTAAGTGTTTCTGTTTTAATATTTAGATTTTGAAACATTTTTATTTCAATTTAGTACATGTGAGAGATATGGGTCTAGATTCAATCTTCTGCTTGTGAATAGCCAGTTACCGCAATACCATTTTTTAAACAAGGTTATTTTTCCTCTAGTGTATGTTTTTGGCTCCCAGGTCAAAGTTCAAATAGTTGAATGTGCTTGAGATAGTTTCTTCATTCTCTGTATTCTTCCACTGGTCCACATGTCTGTTTTTACAACTGTAACTTTGTAATATAACCTGAAGTTCAGTGTAATGATGCCTCCGTCTTTGCTCTTGTTGCCCAGGATTGCTTTTGTCATTCTAGGTTTCTTCTGGTTCCATATAAATTTTAGGATCATTTTCTCCAGTTATGTGAAGAATGCTACTGGTATTTTGATTGGGAATGCTTTAAATCTGATTATCAGATTCCATGAGGCAGCATTTAAAAAGTGAGCGTAGACTGGCAGAAGCCATACTGGGTCTGGGAAGACCCCACCAAGAAGCCAGTTCGCGCTTCCGGCAAGCTGCACAAATCATGTGGGGCCCAACAAGAGAGAAGCCAGACTGCCCTCCCAGTGAACTGACTGGCACGCAGGCCAAGAATCAAGAACTACTCCCCCAACCCCCATAAGCAATTGTTTCAATGCACAGGCTAAACTGATAGCAACTGAGGTACGAAAACAATTAAAGGCTTGTAGTGTTTGATTGACTTTGCAGGCCTAAGGCCAGTAGTCTAAGAATGTACTAGAAGGGTAACAGTATGTCATAGAGCAAATATAGGGGATTTCCTTCTGTCTTGTTTTCGAAATCCCGTATCAATCTCACTGTTTTGTATTGTCCCAATTTATTGCTTTGTTTTATTCAATGTTCTGTTTTGATTGATTTTGTTCTGTTTTGTTTTGTTTGATTTCATTATGTCTGATGGAATGGACTATTGGAAGATAATAAGATACATTATGGTAGCCATTGTTGATTTTCTGTTATCCTGCTTTGATGCTCTGTGTCACTTTCACTGCCTTGTTTTGGTTGGCTTTACTCTGTTTTGTTTTTTTGGAGGGGGATTATTGTCTTTAAAATAAAATTTAAAAATCTATATATAATTTTTGAAGTATACACATTTTGACTCCATTGTTTTTGCTCATCCAGGAACGGGGGATATCTTTTTACTTTCAGATATCATCTTTGACTTCCTTTTCAGAGTACTGTGGTTTACACTGCAGAGGGCTCTTGCTTCCTTAATTATATTGATTCCTATGCATTTAATTTTTCTTGGTGCCATTGTGAATAGTTCATTTTCCATGTGAATTTTAGGATTTTTTTCTCTAGTTCTGTGAAAAATGCTGTTGGCGTTTTGACTGGGATTGCATTAAATTTATATATACATTTTGAAGGTATCGAAGGCTGCTTTGATATTAGTTGTACCTATCCAGGAACAGGGGATATCTTTCTATTTTCTGATGTCCTCTTCTATCTCCTTTTCCAGAGTACTATAGTTTTTGTTATGGAGGTCTTTCACTTCCTTGGTTAGGTTAATTGCTAAGTTTTTAATTTATTTTTATGCTAGTTTGAATGACACTATTTTCCTAGTTTCTCTTTTTAGTGAATTCATTATTGGTGTTCATATTACAGTAATACATGCATAGCCATGTTTATGCCAACGCAGTGCATAAGGCTAAATGTTGGAAGCAGCCTATGTATCTCTCATCAGATAAATGGGTAAAGAATATATGAAGCAAAGTAAAACATGAAGGAAAAAGAGGGACAGATCTTTTGCAAAAGGGAAGAGGTTCAAGAGCTGGAAGGAGTGGGGGAGAAGAAGGGAAGAAGTGACAATGTGTTATGTACATTTGCTGATTCCTTTTGATGAGTGTGATCATTATGTAATATAAGCACACACTGATAAAATAAAAAAGAATAAATTCAAAAAAGAATAGAAAAAAAGAAAAAGAATGGGAGTAATTATTGAATGTATCATAAAATTTGCCACATTACCTTTAAAGGAAAAAAATTATTGAGACCAGACACTAAATGCATCACAGCAGAATAATGAAAACACAGCCTTTTCCATTCTGTCTCTGAGATCACTAGACTTTACCAAGGAGAATGAGTCTCAGTGAGTATTTTTTGAACAAATTAACAAATTTATTCATCATTGACCTTATTCCTAAGATTTGTTATCTTACATCACAGTGAGAAAATGATGCCCAAGATACATATAAAGATCAACACATAGCAATGGAGTAGAATGACACAACACAACCAAATCTTCTTCAAGAACAAATCAAAACCAAGCATGGTGGCACATGCCTGTAATTCCAGCACACAGGAGGCTGAGGCAGGAGGGTCTATATGAGTTTGAGTCCAGCCTAGGCTACATAATGAGTGCAGGGCCAGTCTAAACTGCATAACAAGATCCTGTCTCCAAAAACAAAACAAAACCACAAATCAAATTATATTAATTTAAATAGGGACTAAGGACATGAATGGTAAGAATTTTTGTGCATTCTCCCATTTTATAAACGCAGTTAAATTAGTCTTCCAAGATTCTGAATACATACATATATATATATATATATATATATATATATATATATGGAGATAAATTTGGATTGATATTATTTTCGGCCCAAAAATGACATATTTGCTAATCATTGTGGAGATAGCTGAATCTGAGGTTTTTATTTAACTATTTGAACCAAAGATTTTTATTAACTAGCCATGCTTTCACTTGTTACATATATTTAGACAAAATGAAAAAAGCAAAAAATGAACAACAAAAAACAAACAGAAAAACAAGCAATGGAGCCCCTTATTAACTGGAAAACAAATTTCTGTGGACCTCAGCAAAAGCTCCAGTAGGGATACAGTCATTAAAGAAGCACATAGACAGGGTCAGGACAAGCAGTATTCCAGTTTGTTCTTCCTGCGCTTTCTTATTATATATTTGTCCATTTTCTAGAAATTTATTTTTCAAGCATTGGACATTCTAACAGTAAATCCACTGATTTACTATTTACTGTCCATTGAGGTTTCATCTACATAATTTATCAACTAAAGCACCCTTCATATGGAGATATGCCCTGTTGCTTGAGAATCATTTGAACAACTAATAAATTTTTATTAAATTTTACATATCATAATAAGGTTTAAATCTAAAATACTAATGACCATAATGCACAAGAGTTATTTCCACCCCAGTTTAAAGTGATGCTTAGCTCATAAAGAAAAATGTGATAAGTAATTTTTATTGTCTTCAAACTAGGGATATATTTTATTTTGTGATGCAGAAGTTGTTATTCTTACATTCAGTACATTAGTTACATATCTTTATGCCATGTCCTTTTCCTTCTTATAAGCATTTCATCATGCCCTTAAATGTTTGTTTCCCAATAAGAATGTTTCAGTGAATCAATACAAAGATTAATAGTTTTAGATGATCTATTTTTCCTGGGAACCAATTGCTACTTTCATAGATGCAATAATGGAAAATTGCCTTGGCAACACGTCTGGAAATTCAGGTTAAATCACTGGTGTCCTTAGAATGCTAATATTATTAGTTGAGCACAGAATATCACAACCAAGCACATGAGGTTTATCTGTGTGTCCAGAAGTCGCCTCACTTAATGAGGTCTTTGTGAAGAGTGAACTTACTCAAAAGTGTACTTTTTTTGCTGAGAAGAGCAAAATCTGAGCTAATGTCAAAGTAGCATTTTAATCACCTGTTCCCTGTTTGACTTAATTATATATTTTTCTATCTCTGGTAGGAATGAAATATATCCTTATTTTGAACATACATTTTTAAAAATCTAACATTACCAAGGAGCTAATTATATACTCCAGTGATGCTTAAAAGATATGTTCACAAAGTACCTTTCTCTGTTAAGAACAGCTACAAAAGTAATAACAAAATAAGAAATCTTAAAATTGTTAGAAAACTTTTGCAACCTTGAGTAATAATTAGAAAGTTGTGAAGAAGCTTCAGAAATATGGAAAGATGCAACTATGCCACAACTGTATTATAGACCTTAGAATGAGCTGGCAAAGTTTATTCCCAAGACTGTACCTTAAGGTAAAACTGAGGATCTCTTTTTGAAAAATGAAAACACACTATTGCCATGGACATATTTTGGCTTTAAGAAGCAGAAGGAAAATTAGGCTATGTGAAAAAATCACACAGCCAAATCATATTTGTAGAAATCGCCTGTCTGTTTACCTTAATGTGAGAGAAATTCACTCTGAACAGCACATAACTCTGTGCAGAAACATGTTAGAGAACCACACCTATGTCTGCCTCAAAATAAATTGTGCCAGCTCAGAGTAAGTTTCTGGTCCCACCCTTTAAAAGTAGCACACAGCCTCCCCATGAAAATTTTACCTCACACAGAAATGAATTAGTGAAACATCACAAAGTCTATAGAAATTATGAGAATAAAATATAGAAAAAGAACTGAAACATAATAATGTCAAAGAACCTGCAAAAGGAAAAGCAGTTGAGTGTCATGACTGAAGTAAAAAACATATAGTAGATAATCGTAGTTTAATCTTTGCTATGAATAAAAGTACAAAATTGTGCCTTGTTAAAAAAAAATCAGCCAGGTTTTGCCATGGGCTCGGGAGGAGACTCAGCAAGAAGACAAATCACATCTTCCCAAGACCCAGCGGGTGCACAGGCGGGAAACCAGAGGAGCACACCCCACCATGCCCCGGTAAGCAGCGGGCTGATTCGGAGGACTCAGGGCGAGATGACAGTAACTGAGGTGACAGCGACAGCTCCATACTTGTGCTGTTTGATTGACTGCAGGCCTGGGACTGGTGGTCTGAGTATCTATTTGGAGGGTGGCAGAATGCACTGTGGCAACTGTGGGGGATTTCCTTCTGTCTTGTTTTCGAAATCCAGTGTTTTGTTCCGTTTTACGATTTTGTTTTATTCCTGTTTCTGGTAACCTGAGCAACTCCTTTGAAGATAGCACTACGCAGTATAACAACCATTAAACTCCTATCATCTTACCTTGAAAACCTGAAGAGCTAGTGTTCTTTGTTGTTTTGCTTTTGTTGTTGTTTTTAGGTTTGTACGCATCTTGTAAACATTTTTCTTGTTTTTTCTTTTTTCTCTTTAAAATAAAAAAAGGTACAATAGACATTGTGAATTGGGAAGAAACCGCTCATAAGCAAAGAAAAACTATGACAGAGGAAAGAAAGAATGGGTAAAAGAAAAAAAACATATGCATATACAAGACACTTAAGGTAATTATACAGCTAGCTTCTGTTTGTTCCTTGAAAAGAGCATCTTGTGCCAATATTGTTTAGATAAGGAATCATGCCTGTGCTCTGTACTCTGAATAATTACTGCAAGACACCAATGTGCAATGCATTGGAGCTGTCTTGCTACCCTGTTTCAAAACTCTTTTTCATTGTTTGTTTATCTGGTTTTTTTTCTTTAAAATAAAATTTAAAAAAAATAATAATGATGAAAATTATATAAATTCGTCTGGGAAGATATTCACAAGAGGAATAGCTGGGTCAAATGAGACCTGTAGTCCTAGTTTTTTGAGGAATCTCCACACTGATTTCCACAGTGAATGCACAGGTCTACACTCCCTATGATGAATATGATCATTATGTGGATATAAGTTACACCAATAAATTTAACAAATGAGTGATTTTAAAAGACAATTTTTTAAAAAGTCAGAGTAGAAATA
>PVJX010021134.1:0-32321 GCA_004027295.1 Dolichotis patagonum
AAACAAGTGACCGATGCTGCAGAGAGGGTAGCGCGCAGTCAGCAACCAAAAGGCCAAAACCCTTGCCTCTTCCTTAAATGCTCATTTTTATCTTCAGTGGGCTTTGAAGTGAAATCCCTGAGACAGACTACAAAAAGAAACATGTCTATAGCAAATGATAGGAAATATACTTTAACTAAATTGTCTTTATACTATCAGGCATTTTGAATGTGAACATTTAGTAAAATTGTCTCTTAATGCTTATACATTATTTTTCTTCATTACATATGATGCCTTGAGCCTGGAAACACAAATCAAATGAGAAACCCATAAAAAGGGATGTGCTTAGCTTTGTCCTACTGTAAGTGAAAGGCAGGAAGCCCACCACCCTGGCAAGCTGCATCAAGAAGATTAAACTAGATTTGCTAGTTTGCCAGGACAAACTGACTGGGATTCATGGTATGTTTTTTTCTTTCCCATCCTGAAATTCTCCAGTATACACTGTCTGATTGGCTTTTGTTCTCTATTTGAAATTCTCCGCCATGTTGTTTAATTTTGTCATTTTATTATTCAGAATGTGAACACAGATAAAACATTTCATAAAAAGTTAATTTTAATGCCTTCAGCCAAGTAGTAATAGCTTAAGAGAGGGAGGATATTACACAAAATAGATATTAATATACAATTAATGGTAATACATTAAATGGATTTACTCTTGGTAATCATTAATATTGATTTAATTAATAGTAAATTTAGTGAATAATAAAATAAATAGTATCATAAAACTAGGTGTGACAGTAGGGAAATATATGGCTTGAGAAACCCTGAAATGAAGCCGGTCCACAGCTGTCCAGCCCTGTGGTATCACTGTAGTTCTCTCGAGTTTAGACCAGAAGATAAATAGAGAGTAGGGAGGAGTTCAAACGATTCCCCAATTTTCTATTCCATTGTCTCAAAAATATTTTAAAATACATGCTGATTTGTTTCATTTACATTACTAGTTTCTCTTTGTTCATTGGAAAGTTTTGTGCTATTATCTGTTTATTTCTTCTTTGTAAGAGAGTCCTTTTATCAATGACTTGTACTCTAAGTAGCATTTTAGCCATACTTTTAAGATCATGATACACAACATATTAACTATTGTTATTCTCTAATTATTTTCTTATGAAATTTTGTTTATTTTTCACAGAAATAAGAGCATTTTATATTTTATTAGTGTCTACTTTTGTAAGGACAAAGTTATACAATAGCATTATTCTATAACTTACAGACATTTTATAGCAGCAGTTATAAATCCATTAGTGGCCTGTGACTGCTCATGCTGCCTGTCACACAGTGAGACTGAAAAACTCAGCCTGGGCTGTCTGCATCCAGCTGCTTCTCCCAGACAATGTGCTAGGTCAGCGTGACTGCGTCCAGCTGCAATGCTTGTGTTTTTCCCTACTTAGAAAAATAGATATGTGTGTTTTCCAACTTACTTCAAGGACTTCATGTCTAGGACGGACTGGCCCAGTCAAGGACCCATTTAACTCTTACTTGCTCTGCTCAAACATTCTTCCCTCCTTCCCAGAATGTTCCTACTACAAAAGTAAATGTACTTACAGCTAGTCAACTTGACGACATATGAGTTAATTCATGTAACCAATCAAGTAATAACCTGCCATCAGCCTTGTACTTCCTGCTTGCAAAATGTATTTAAACTGAACTCTAAACTGACTCAGGGCTGGTGATTTCCCATCAGCCTGCTAGTGTAATAAATCGTTGCCTTGCAAACTCCTCAGTGTGGAGTGTTTTCCTTTTGATCCAGGGTTTTACACAACACTTTACTGCCTTAAAAAATCCACAGAAATAAATAAATGAATAAAATAGGAGTGTGAGATTCCCTAGGAGAACAATACATTGTCCTGGGATTAAGTGTTTGCGTATAAATCCTCCAGTATAAAACTGAGTATCATGGGCCAGGGATTTAGCTCAGCGACACAAGCACCTGCCTGGTTGCATGGGGTCGTGAGTTCAATCCCTGGTACAAAACAAAAACTGAGTATCAGGGCCCACGAGCTGAGCCATGGGCCTGGTGATACATCTTTCAGACTGTCAAATTAAGATGCATCGTTTGATGAGAGACAATTCTGTCATTTTCAGAGAAACAGAGAGGTCAAGGGTCTGGGTTAGAATAGAATTTGCCTCACCTCCCCTTTAGGTGATCTCCAGGAATCTTGTGAATACACTGAGGCAGCCAAGTAAGTAAGAAGGCTGGGCCTGCACCAGGGATCATGAGGGAGATGATTTCTGCTTCAGGAGAACACTCCCTGAGCACTCACCTCTGTCCCTGAGTGCAGAGGAGCCTTTGAGATTGTGCATCATGTGGTAAATAAATGCAGCGACCAGACACAAGGGTCTGGGAGCCTCTTAGCCAACTAGGGACCACAGCTCCACTTCCCTCCAGCCTGCCAAGGCAGGTGACCCTGACTGTCACTACTCCAAATACGTGCTGCAGATCTGCTGATAAAAGCCAGCATCTGTGTGGCCCAGGACTGACAGACACAGGGCCCTGCTGATGTCTACCTTACCTTTCTCCAGCACGTACTTTTTGGGGTTTTTGAGCAGAAGAGTGAACCTAGGACCTTTGCACTGAGCTATATCCCCAGCCCTTTGTTTGTTTGTTTGTTTGTTTGTTTATGTATTTATTTATTTTGAGGCAAGTTCTTGCTGAGTTGCCCAAATTGGGCTCCCACTCGTAATCCTCCTGCCCCAGCCTCCCAGAGAGCTGGGATTCCCAGCATGAGCCTCCTCACCTGGCTTGATTTATTCTTACAGCATCTCCTCAGAGGGGAGTCGGCTGAGGAAGGGGTGAGGTAATTAATGGAACTGGAAGAGCCTCCAAAACAACTCCACATGGGATCACATCTCGTGGGCCCATGAGGCTGGCAGGCCACGTGGGGTAATTTGTCAGGATGTACCCTCAGATCACTGCGGTCTCCAACCTATGTAGACAAGAGGCAAAGACTGGGAATTACAGCTAAATCAGTATCTAAGGACTGAGGGGGTAGCTCAGGGGCAGAGCACAGGCCCGGGGTACATGAGGCCCTGGGTTTAATCCCCAGCACTTGGAGAAAAAACAAAAACTAAAGGAGAAAAGATTTCGAGAAGCACATATACCATACCCACACATTCAGACTTGGTGCTGAGCATGTTTGGCTCAACATACATCATAAAAATAAGTATTTTTGTTTTTAATAAAGTCTCAGTTATTTCTTATTTTGGGTTGTGTTGTATATCAGTGTTTCACTTTGTGAAAAATTATCAAGCTCTTCACTTAAAATTTTATACGTTGCCATATACTTCAATAAAAAGTTATTTTTAAAAAGCAAAGGATTGTTCTAGATATGAGGTCAACAAGTTATAGTCCATAGCCAAGCTCTATTCTTTTTTATGATTTATTAGCTACAGATGTTTTACATATTTTAAGTGGCCGAAAAGTCACAAGAAAAATAATATTTTGTGGCAATGAAAATTACAGGAATTTGTTGAAACAGATTTACGTTTGTTCCTTGGCATGTTGTCTATGGCTGTGGCTGTTTTTACACTATAGCACAGGAAAGTACTTGCGACGGAGACAGCATTGTTTGTAAAGCCTAAAATATTTATATTAATACAAGATTATTTATACTATGTGCATCCGTCAGTGTTTTACTAGAGAAACAGATATAACAAGAGATACACAAATGTGTAAGAGATTACAAGATTGGTTTATGAAAGGTCATCCACAGAGTCAAACGAGGAAAAGTGCAGAGGGTGTCTGCACTCTGCACACCAAAAGTTTCAGTCCAAGGTCTGGAGCTCACTGCAGTGTCCCATGCAAGTAGCTGGGCCAATGGGCCTGCAACTGAAGGCTAAAAAGCCAGCACCAAGGCAGCAGCTGCAGAGTCTGAGCTAGAAGGCAGGAAGTGACATCAAAGCTGCAGACTGGAGCTCCCCAAAGAACAGGTGCAAGTCCGTCCTTCCCCCATCTTCCCTTTACACTGGCCAGGCCACAAGCTGCCTTAGGTGGGTCCTCACACCCTAGGGGTGCAGAGGATTGTGTCACAACCATTCTACTGTGGAAACAAAAATATATATTCATATCTATCCTTTACAGAATATGTTTATCCACCTTTGTTCTAGATTAAAGGGCAAACGACATAGTCCAAACAAATATAGTACATGATTCTCCATGGATCCAGACCCCCAAAAAGAAAAACAAAGGTAACAAAAGAGTAACATTTTGGAAGCAAATTGGGAAATAGGAATATGTTCTGTAGATAATTATTTTATAAGAATGTTAAGTATCCTGGTATAATAATAGTGATATGCATTCACAGGATTCCTTGCACTTAGGAGACACCTACTAAGATATTTAGAGCAGGAGAGTTGAACATCTGCAACTTCCTTGCAAACAGCTGGAGAAGATATGCAAAGAGCTCACCACCTATCACAAACTGGATAAAATGTTAACCACCAGGAACGTGCGCGAAGGGTGAGGGGAGTTTATCTTCCTGTTCTCTCAGCATTTCCTTAGGCTTGAAATTTTGTAAAAGAGAAATATTTTGGGGAAATAAATACAAACTCAAAAAGGGCAACAATTTTGAATGATGGATTGGTACCACGTGGTGAGGGCCGTCAGCCAAGACAGAGACAGCTTGCGTAGAGACCTGTTCAGCAGTTACACATTACGGGGTCCTCTGCCAGTCCATTACGCTCAGCTTTTTGGCCTTTCTAAATTCTCCTCTCTTTGTTTTTTGTTTTTCTGAGCTGATTCTAGACCGTAAGGAGTTTATCAAAAATTTATCTGTTACTCGATCTCCACATTTGAAGCAAATATGGTAGTATTTATCCCACCTGTTGGGAAACATTATAAAATAACTTCCTACATAAATGTAATTGTGGTTTTTTTCCTAGTATGTTACAGAAACTCATCATTTAATAACTTTGTGTCTTTTTAAGAATTAATTCCTTGTCCAGGTGTGGTGGCATGTGCCTGTATACTCAGCACTCGAGAGGCTCTTGCCTCAGCCTCAGGCGAGTTGGAGGCCAGCCTGGGCTACAGAGTGAGACCCTGTCTCAAAAAAAATATTTCCTGAAGATTTATTATCTCTTTAATCAGAGCAAACTCTTAATACTTTCATAATAATCAGTAATGCACCTGCAACCTCTATTTCATTGGTTTTTTATGGAATTTTTCCTTTTTAAGTTGTTCTTTTGTCTGTTAGCACTAATGCTGGGGTTTAGAGGCCAGGCGAGGCACAGTTTGCTGTGCAAGTGAGTGCATGTGTCAGCCCAGGCTTTGAAATTCCACTTAGAGGGCCACGTGGGCAGGGACCACGCAGCAGTGCATCTCTGGACCGCAGTCTGTGTGATGACCACTCCCCAGATGGAGCCTGCCCATGTCAGTTTGGCTCATGGTAGTATAAAATCTTTTTTTTTTTTATCACATTCTTTTTGTCTCTGATTGTCAAGCAAGAGTGTACAAGTTGTGGCTTCTCAAGAAAACAAGAGCAGCATTTGCGATATTAATAGAGTTGATAATCTCTCAAAGCAAAAATGTAGATTAGAAACAAATTACTGTATCCTTTACTCACAGGCTAAGATTTTAAACAACTCCCCAACTGTCACAGAAAGGGACTAGACTTACTTCAATGTAAAATGCATGAACCAGCTTCCAAAAATAAAATTGGAAGCACTCGGGTTGCTACAAACTTCATCCAGAAAAATGAGTTCTATGAGTGTCTTAAATTGTTTTATGGAAGTTGGAGATTAAAATAATTTTTGGTAGACATCATGTCAGCTTCCTATTTGAATCAGTCCAGGGTGCAGCTGAATAGAATTACAGGCAGAATGACCATCGCTGGAGTAAAACAGCTGGGCATTGCCAGTAACTTCACACACATACACACATTCTTCACGCTCCCTTCAAAGTTTGTGCCCGAAGTTCCATATCAGCGGTGCCTCTCCAACCTGATTCCTGAGGAGGCGAACTGTTTCCGGCACGGTCACCTTCACGGTTGGAGGAAGGGGATAATACTCAGAGCTTCGCGACCACTTTACACCCAACTCTTCCCTCAAGAACAGCACCATGTCAAATTACCTCAGCCTCCAAAGAGATGAAGTTCCGATGACAGGAAGTGTTTGGGAAACCTTGCACAGGGTTTTTTCAAAACGAAGTCTGAAAATTAAACAATCAGACATACATAAAGAGGATAATCTTTTGTATCTTTCCTTCTTGGTAACTGACTTTTATTCTCCAGTCTTTCTATATTTTATATTCAGTGTTAACACAGGCTTTTGCCCCAGGGAAAGAAGACTGTCAAAGTCAGGAAGAACAAAAGAATTAAATGCAAGGCTCAAAAGCCCATGCTGAGCTCCAAAAAGGTCTTACTACATAGAGTGGAGGCCAAGTTGAAGAGAGAAGGAAAAAGTGTTTCTTGAAAGCCAGGAAGAACAGAACACAAAAGGCTCAGAACATGAAATTTACATGGTCAAACCAATGTCTGGTGCACACCTAACCCCTTCCACCGAACGGGGCCAGCGGGAAAGAGCTGGGATGTCCCGAGGTAATGCAAGTTTATAATGTGGCCCCTGTGAAGGGTTCACACAATGTTCCCTCTGGGTCCAGAGCTCCAAGATGTGGGGAGGTGAAATGCAGGGAGCTTCCTGTCCAGCACACTGGGAGGAATAACCTTCCAAGGTTCCCATGCCCACGTGGAGTAGCCACAGCAGAATTATAAGAACAGGGTGTGCACAGGGACCCAAGAGCCCACCTCAAACACACACTCCACCCGAGTCCCCTGAGCGCTCTGACTGAGCCCAGAGCTAACTGAAGTGCCACCTTGCAGCCAGCTGTGGTGGCTCTCTGCTGAGAGCTCAACACCCAGGCTCTCCCTGAATCCCTCAGGCCTGGGCCACTCCGAGAGGCTGAGAGAGAGCCGGAGGAGAAAAGGGGCTGGGGTAAGACGGGGAATGCCCATCTACCTCTAAGAGACTGAGCTGAAACTCAGTGCAGGGTTCTCACGTGCTTTTTGGTTGGCATAACTGCAGAGGATGGGGCGGCTGGCATCTTGGGGATAGAGGCCAGACATCCTGCAATGGCCAGGAGTTCTCTCACCACAAAGAATTATCTTTCCCAAGATATGACAGTGACTAATACTTACGGTGACAAATCCTTAACCAGGGTGGTTGAGTTACTACTCTCAGCAGAGATCAGGGGAGAAAATAAAGTCATATGTTCCCACAACTGAGTTCCCATAACTAAACACACACATTTACTACAGTGCAAAAATGGAGGCCTGAAAAGAAGCTGAGTGGTACATGTAGGGTGACTTGAAAACTCCAGAACTCAAAGGTAAGGTGATAAAAATAGGAAAGAAGACTTGGAGAGGAGCAGCAAGATATAAAAGAAACTAAGAGAGTGCATAGTATCACAGAAGTGATGGGAAAAAAAGGAAAAGTACCTCTGAGTGAAATGAAAACTGAAAACAGAGCAGCACTAGGTAAAATGCACCAGGCCAAGATGACTAGTAAAAATCAGACGTCAAACCCCAAAGTTAAGCTTCCTGTGGGCTAGGGTCAAGGAGAAGAATGAGATCCAGAGAAGCTGTACAGGGATTAATTTCAGGCAGGTGAACAGACTCCATTATTGGAACGGGAAGAAACAGAAGATTTATAACTAGAAGCTGTGGATCTTTATTTTATTGAAAGTAAAACTTTAAATTTCCCAAATAGGAAGCAAAAATATTTGCTGAAATTGAGAGGTCAGAGGAGGAGAAGGAAAAGGGGTGCAGGACTTGAAATCATAATTATGGGTGCAGGTGGATCAGTCTACAGAAGAAACTCAGTAGGACCCAAGGCCAGTGCTGAGCAGCAGGTAGGCGTGGTAACCATGCAAGGGTAGAGGTCACGAGCGGCATAGGACAGTTCCCCAGCTTTTCTCACAGAAGAGATGGATTAATGTGTGTGCTTCCGGGAGGAATAGAGGTTTTTCAGCCAGGGTTTACGTCAAAACATGCTGAGAACTTTTCAGAAACATTCATACCCAGATATGGCCTATGTCCCAGAGACTCTGTCTCCATATGCGGCTCAGAAGAGGCTCCTCAGTCGTGTGCACCCCCATCTAGGAATCTCTTCTATATTTGAATGCAACCAAGGAAGACTGACAAGTGAGAAAATGGAATGGAGGACAGTAAAAATTTAAGCCAGCTAGGGGGGAGATGTAAAGACCTGGGCCTGGCCTTCCCATGAAGCAGGCTCCACCATGCTGATGAGTAAGAGCCTCTTTTGACTGGTTTTATGCTGTTTTGTGGGAAGTGTTTTTGTTTGTTTGTTTGTTTTGCGGTACCAGGGATCGAACTCACGACCTGGAGCTTGTCAGGCAGGCACTTATGCTGCTGAGCTAAATTCTCAGCCCCTTATTCTGTTTTGTTTTGTTTTGTTTGATTTTGATATGTCTGATGATACGGACACTATCATGAAGATAGCAAGATATATTATGGTAGCCATTGTTGATTCCCTATTATCCTGTTTTGAAGTGTTGTACCAGTTTCATTGCTTTACTTTGATTGGCTTTATTTTGTCTTGTCTTGTTTTGTTTTGTTTTGTGTTGTTGGGTTCTATTCTTTTTAAAATAAAATTGTAAAAAAGAAAAAAAAACTTGGGCCTCACAGATAGGGACAGTATGGAGATTAATAGCTAAGATATCATCAAGTCAAATAACCTGTCCTCTATAAGGGAAGTGCTGAGGGCTGGGCTAGCATAGAGCAAATTTTAAGATGCATTTTCATTCTCACCCTTGGTCTTTTTGGAGAAAAAAAGAAATAACCCTTAATCTCCCAAAAAGCTGTATATTCTTAAAAATGAAGGTCTAGAAATGTATGTCATTTCTTCAGTATTATTTAAACCCTGAAGTTTTCAAAGGCTAATTTTGTCTTACAATATGGGGAATGGTTAAACTAGAGCAAAGCCAATCCAAGGACACAGACTGCCAGAGGCAGGCTGTACAAACAAGCTGACCTCTAGCTCAGTTTCATATCAACGGATGTCCAGCCTTGGAGTTCTTCCCTTGGTGTTCTTCCCTGTTCACTACAGCACAGACAGCTAGGAAAATGTTTCGCTTACAGGATTCTCAGCAAAATACTGAGACCTTGTACTTTTGGCCAATCGTTCACTTCCCCCCTTTAGAAAGTGTATAAATAAAGAGGCAGACCTGCTAGGTTGTCCCGCCTCTCCATAAGAGGGGTCAAGTCCCACCCAGTCCTGGCTTTCCTTGCATGTGTCTATAGTTTCTTCTTAATCTTCTATTGTCCTGTCTCAGGACTCTGCTCCCCACACAGGTCATAACAGTTGGTGCCCAATGTGGGGCCTGAGCACAGGGGACTCAGCAAACCAAGAAGAGGAGAAACTGGGAGTGAGCAACATCAACAAGGTGGGGAATACATTCAGTAATCACCAGGTGTAAAACAATGGGGATGTAGGATCTGAAGGTCATTCTTTGTATACTGAAATGCTGAAGGCTTTGTTTAAGATTAGAGAGATGCCTATTAAGACTGCATAGCTTGCTAAATTTCTTGAGTGTGTTTGTTTCCAGAAGAAGGAACTGTAAATTTACATGCTTGGGAGAAGCAGCTTGGAGTGAGGCTGGGGAAGGAGCCGACCAACATGAGTCTATCTGGACCCCTGAAGACTTCTAAAGGGTTATTTAACAGGGGAAAATTGCTGCTTTCTTCTCATACCACTTCTCAAAGTTCCCTAGCTGGGGGAAAAGCAGGGCTGATTGTGTAAGCCAGCAGCAGGAAGCAGGAACAGAAGAGTTACACTGCTGAGCCCTGGAGGCTGGCCTGGACAAGGAGGTGGGAGGAACCCAAATGCCTGCTTTGTGTTGTGTCAGCCACAGCAGGGAGCATGGGCCGTGCACCCTGACTCAGGGCACCCCGTGGTAACTGCCCCTTAATCCCAGAGCCCAGAGCCCATTGGACAGCCACAGCCACAGCTCACCTTTCCAAAGCGTCAGTCAGCCTGAGCACACGGCACCCGCCCTTTCTTGGGCATACACCCACTCTTACATTAAACGACTGCAGAATTTGCAGCCAGCAGGAAATTGGGCATGGTAATAGCAACTCAGGAGCAAGGGGCCAGGGCGAGCCCTGGCAAAGAGAAATCAAAGACACCAGCAAAAGGAGTTTAAATAAGTGATATTATTAACCTAAATTATATTGTCTTATAGAGAGAATGCTAATATAATAAAAAAAGAAGGTCTGAATATGTGACAGAGGGTGTGCAGAGAGAATGCTAATAGACTACAAACAAGTTCTGAGTATGTGACAGAGGGTGTGGAGATGACTGAGCTGGAAGCTACATGACAGAAGAACACAAAAATTGCCAGTATTCTTGTGTGGGAATTTATTTTTTGTTTTTTCTAAATTCTTATAAGAGATCTCTGCTAACTGACCCCCCCAAAATTCTGGCTAGGCTATTTATAATTACAAATTTCTAAATTCTAAAAGAGCTGTTAATTCAATTTGTACAAAAATATGTGAGTGCACTCTGATTTTATAAACTGATTTGTCCAATGTATTTTGTTTGTGTATGTATGCATTTTGTTTGCTTGTCTATGTGTCAAATCTGTAAATAGTTGCTATCTTTGAGCTCAACAAATTTTTCTTCTTTTTTCATTTTTGAATTTTTAAAGAATTTGTCTGATATGCTTCCACTAGGATTGCCAGCTGGTCAAAATGATGTTAAAATTAGTTTTATAGATGTAATGCATTAGTTGTTTATATATTATTATTGAGAGTTTCTCATTATTCAAAAAATAATATATTAATATTATATTTTCATTCTCATAAGTTATCAAAAATTTGTTGGGATAGTTAAAAATCAGTCAGGATGAGAAAAAACTATTGGACAGGACTTCTGTTAATGAATAAGAAAGCAATTGTCTGGAGATAGTTGTCCAGTTCTTGTTCATTAATAGGAGGCCCCAGTGATCTCCATAGCCTTAGAGGAGACATCCAAATAAATGCTGTTCAAAATATATTATCATGATATGTTTACTTTGGTCATCAAATGGTTGAGTTTTCTAGAAATAAAACAATACGGTTTTCTTATTGGAAGATGCTCTAAGTACGAACTAAGTTCTAAAACAAAAGTTTTCATATGTCTATGACAACTGATTGTCACTAATCTTCTGGTATATTAAATGTATTCATGTCTTCCAGCTGTATAGGTAATCAAAAATGTAGAACTGGTATTGTTGCTTATGATAAGACTCTTCTTTTAGATTCAAACATCTGCTTTTCTTTTGCGCTTCTGATATTTGTGATAAGAGGTTCATGTTAAGCCAAAATGAGGTCACCAGTCAATAATATTTTAACAAATACTTAAGTGATATATATGCTATGTATGTGCCATTATACTTAGAGAAGCCCAGACATTAAACAGTGCAGACAGTGTCACAAATTTCTTCAGTGACATCCCATTAAAGGTCAACAAATCAGGTGAGACCTTCTTGTAGACTAGATAGAGACAATGAATGCAATAAAGGACTTCAAAACAAGCCAATACTGAATCTAAAATTGCTACCATAATATATCTTGCTATCTTTGAAATTGCTGCTTCTGCCATTGAATTTGACATAATCAAACAAAACAAAAGAGAATAAAACCAAACCCAACAAAACAATGGAAACAATATAGGTCTTCCAAAACAAGACCATAGGGAATTGACAATGGCTACAACCCTCAGAAGGAGATCTCCCTAGATGCTATACTGTGTACCACTATCCTCTGAACCTATGATCAGACCACTAGCCTAGACCTGCAGTGTTAGTGAAACACCAAAGCACCACAGGCATCCAAATGCATTTCACCTCAACAACTATCATTACAGCCTGTGTCTCTCTGATAAGCTGTTTACTTACAGCAGGGGGATGGGAAGTGGGGCGAGGGTAGGGAGAACTGTGGAGTGGTACTTCTTGTTTTCCAGCCCACACAACGGAAGGGGCTAGCATCCGGCTGTTCCAGTCCATGCGTGGTGCTGTTTCTCAGGCTGGGTTGCTCACTAAACAGAGATTATTGACTAAAGAAGGCTATTCTATGTCAAAATGGAGTTTTAAGTGTTATAAAAATATTATCATGATTGTCATGCTAAAATATTATGTATGTCTTTTGATCTCAGTTTTTCTCTGTAAAACTATATAATTGTTGCATGCTAACATTCTACAGGAATTCAGCTACTAGAACATCCATGATTGGAAAGAAATAACAGTTCTCTCTCTATACTTTATATCTCAAGGTGTTAGATACTCAAATAAAATTGCAAGTTAAGCTCTCTTCTCCCATTGCAATGTAATATCATTAATCTTCTCTTCTGGATGTTCAACAACTGAAGTTTAGATGCCAAAATTAAAAAGATAGATGGATTAAGAGGACAGCCAATATTTTGGCCTTGGTCGTCCCAAGTCAATAAGGACCCAGGACATGAGGAAAATTTTTCAGCAACATCTTACAACTCTGATGAGTTACACAACCTCCTGACCAAGGAGATGGAGAGACCACAGAGGAAAGAGATAAATGGTATTTAGTATGCCTAAGGAAAGTCACCAGAAGAGAAAAATATCCTAATATTTCACAGAAAGCAACTTAGTCAAGCAATGGCCATGACTCATCTAGATGGCTGACACTGACAGAAGAACTGAGAGGTGCTGTACATGGTTCCAAGGAAATTCTTGAGGAGATTTAACTGACTTTCATAGATAGCAAGAAGTTAATTTTAATCAGCACAGGTCTCATTTTAACTTTGTCTTAAACATCAGCAGAAAAGTATAACCACAAATTATATAAAGCAATGCCATATTAATAATCTAGCTATTAAAAAATCAAATCACTGACACTTGACAATTTCCAGTTACACTGGTAACTGACTACTGTTGTGGGTTAACAGGCTGTATAGGGTTAAGTTGCTAAGCACAGGGACTGAGAATTTTTAGCCTAAATGAGCAAGTCCACTCAGAGAGAAAAGTGTTCAAGACTAAAAGGGCTTCACAGAAAGAAAGTTCACTGTGGATACCTGGGAAATAGAGGAAAAGAAAAGCCTTCCACAGGACGAAGTTCTTCTGCAACTCCAAACACGGCTCCTCCAACTCCAACTGACCAACCATCACTTGCAACTAAGAAACAGAAAAGGGGGACATGTGGGGAGTAGTTAAACTGCAACTAGCCTGAGGTCAGCAAACCCTTAAGACCAGAACAAAGTCAGTTCCAAAGACATGGAATGCCAGAGGCAGACTATGAAAACAAGCTGGCCTCTAGCTCAGTTTCATATCAACAGGTGTCTGGCCTTGGCATTCCTCTTTGTTAACTGCAGCACAGATAGCTGTGAGAATGTTCTCAGTTTCAGTGCTAAATACTAAGACTTCACACTCTCGACTCTGTCCTGTGCTTCCCCCAGCCCCACACATGCTTTTGACAGTGTATAAATGAAGAGGCAGACCACACTGGGTTCTTGCTATCTCTCCATCAGAGAGGTCAGGTCCCACCCAGTCCCAACTTTCCTTGCATTTGTCGTTTTTCTTTTTAATTTTCTGTTGCCCCCTCTTAGGACCCTATTTCCCACGCAGGCCATGGAAATATGGTGCTGTCCACAGGGGTTAAAGGCACTTCCCTGCTGCTCACAGGTGCCTTCCCACAGAGGATAGAGAACAGAGGGGGAAAGGACATTCCATGTGGAAAGAGGAAAGCCATGCTGAGAAGGGCTGCCCTTCCCACACAGCTAGGATGCCCAGGGCCTCTGGGTTGGAATCCTGAACCACAGTCTCTCATCCTCCAAATGCTGAGAAATAACACTGAGTAAGAGGAAGAAGGCATGGCTTTTTATGCAGTTCATTCTTTCCTGGTTACCTGTAAGCTTGTTTTTGTAACTCTTCTTAGTAAACAAAGTTCTTCCCTAAAAGAATATTCTTCTAAGATAGGGGCATGAAAAAATCTGTGAATAATGGAAGACTTGGAAAATGAATTCAGGAGAATTTTTAGCTCTGATAATAAATTATTTAGATAATCTCTTTAAGACCAATGAATCTTTAAAGTTGTGTGCTTCTAATTTGAAGAATATAGGCTATAACCACTGATATGCTCACCACCACCACCACCTGCAGTTCCCTTCCATCCTGCTCTGTCAGCAAGGGAGCTCACCCATAGGGTGGGTTCAACACCTAACTCAACTCCACAGAAGGGACTGAGCCCAGAGGCTGGCCCAGGGGGGAAGCAAGGTCTGCAACAGCAGAGTGCCCCATGTGGCTTTGGCCAACACACTCGATGAGGTTGTGGACACAGACTGTAACTTAGTAGTTCCCTGACTTTTGTTCTGCCTTGATTATTCCTAGCACTGGGTCCAGACTCAGAGGCAGTGAAGACTGAGAAGGTGGCTGTAACCTTCCCCTCTCCACTCGCCCTCTCCCCTCCCGGCCCCAGGCTGTCCTCCAACCACAGCAAGCAATGACATATGCTGCTGATAATATGCTCTCATGACTGTGCCTCTTTTCTTTTCTGGTTCTGGGGTGCACTGGGCAATTGTCTACCACTGGGCTACGCTGCTGGTCCATCATAACTGCATCTGTTCCGACAGGAACGCACACTCCAAACCTCCTGCCAGGGAAAAAGACTCAGATTTTATTTACACCAGCCACATTAGTGAATTCGGTTTTTCCCTCCATAAAATATAAGGGTTAGACTCTAACAGTGGTGAAGCTGTGGCTGATGGGTCAAATCTGACCCCCACACATCTAGACATGCCCATGGTGAGTGTACGCGTGTGGGTGGTTGCGTGCGCTCAGGTCCATCTCCCCTCCAGCATTCTCTCTCTCACTCACAGTCAGCGGCGAACACATTCGCATTGCTGCTTGGTCCCTGAGAGCACATTAACTTCCACCAAGGGGACTGAGGATCTCTGAGGTTCTGCTCAGTTCTAGCAACATGTGAAATAAATTAACTCCAAAAACACAGGCTCACTTAGGAAGGCATTAAAGTTCCCAGTCTCAGGTACCAAAAACCACACTGAATATTCCTGGGCCGACCTTTATTAACCTGTCAGATTCCCTTGAGGAGTCTGTGTGGCTAATGAATTTATTCCCTTTACCATGTGGATTAGCGGGTGTTGGCACCTTGACCTCAGATGGCAACTGATTTCTCCCCCAAGCACCTGTCTCTATGAAGTTCTAACAATGATGAGCCACTGCTATTTCCCTCCTTAAATAATAATTTATATGAGAAAACAGCTTCTGATTTTTCTCCTGTGAACATTGGTGGCGCCTACAGGTTTCACCACTGTAGAGGACATCAGAAGTGCATTTTGTTCAACCGCATGATTTTTGACAGGCTCATGAACCACTGGAATTCCTGTCTCCCCTGGGGGAACTTGTTGTTTCCCTGTGATATATGCTCACCTACCCCCAACATCCATTTCCTTTGACATAAAGTATATGGCCTACTCTTTGACCAAGGCCCATCTCATCTTAAACTAGTTGAACCATTTGTGCACTAAATTGCATGCTTCTGAGCACAGTAAAAACAAATAAATCATCCAGTTTGCCCAAAGAGAAAAGTCAACAACTGCTAAAAGACCCAGGGCTATATCAGATGGTCTCTTGAGACATATTCTAGATCTGTTTTAAACTCCTAAGCTTAATTTATCAAAATATTGTGCCAAAACTGTAAATGTCTCATAATATTCTCATGAATAAAAATTATTATTAGAAAATACATATAATTTGTCTGTAATTACATTGAAAAATCCTTCTCCCAAAGTGAAAACAGGAATCATTGAGGTCGACATGTGGACACACCAATTTCTGAACATCAAAGAAGAGGTCAAAGTAACACAAATATACACAATGGCACCAGAGATTTGAGAATTCTGTTCAAATGATGATCTACAGCTCCAGAATCCAGCACTGGGACACCTGAAGTAATTTATGACTGCAGAGCTGTGCATAAGAAACCTACTTGAAAGTGGAGTAATCTACTTGAAAGTAAAATCTACTTGAAAGATGAGTTAGTATCTTAATAAGCACTTGTAATTCTCTGAGAAATCATTGAGGCCTTTTTAAAAGTTATAACCAGCTCAACTATTGCAAAGAAAGAGACATTATGGTAGCTACTCTTAATATCCGGTTGTCTTGTTGTGAAGTGCTATGTTGCTTACATTGTTCTGTTCTGATCTGATTTGTTCTGTCCTATTTTGTTTTATTCTCTGTAAAATAAAAAAAAGTTATAACCAAATAATGTGAACATTTCTAATCTTAATAACTATTGGGAAATGAGTAACTTTATAGGAGAGACAGAATGGAGATTCTTGCCACCAGAACTGTGGCAGCTGTGGACTTAATTCATTTATTTGGAATTTTTCCTCCATTTATGAAATGTATCTGGGCAGTGTGCCAGCTAAAAGTTCTCTAAGTTCGCTGTGGAATAAAATCATACAACAGCATCCACTCACCACTTTCTGCACAGCAGACGGAAAGGCTGGCCTCTCCACTACATGGGAAAATGAACAATATGATAGAGAGAAGAGAAAAGTAATAAGAGGGAAGAAGGAAGAAAGAGAAGGAAGAGATGGAGAAACAAAGGCATGGAGGAAAGAAAAAGGCGGGAAAGAGGGAGGTAACGGGAGGACTAGGAGGAGAGGATTCCTGTAGATAAAAGGTAGGATAAGATGGTAGGTCAGCATGAGGAAGTAGCTTTCTCAACATCACACAGATAAAAGAGAGCCAGGACTTGAACTCAGAATCTAGTACCATTTTCCACAATCCCATGCTGCTCACTAGACAACGCTACTCAGTGGCTGTGGCTTCCAAAGAAGCCCCTGCAGGTGACTGCTAACAGTGCAGCCAACTGTGACCACACCTCCCCTTCCCATCCCTGCCAAGGCCCCAAAGAATGGCAAAATTGGTAAGCTCATAAACATGTACTTGTAACAAACCAGTTAAAACTGATGCTCATTTCTGAATAACAACTCTGAAAAAGTTTACAACATTGATAAACACTTGGAAAATTTGGTTTTTCTTCTCTGTATAAATACATCATTGTGTATTTGTCTGATAATTGTAATGCACATCAAACATGATGCTTAGAGAGCCTTTTTTATCCACCTGCCCTTTCCTGTGCAGTCAGCTCCTTGGGAAATAAAACCATAAACTGTTATGGTACACTGAACCACACACTAGTCTTCCACTTTGTTTCTCCCTAGTAAGAAAGGAATGCTATCAGTTTTATTAGGTCTAAAATTTTCCTCCCTTTTAGATGCAGTGAAAGAGGAACTTTTGAAAATATCTTGGCTGATTTTATGAGTGTTACTTCATAAATAAAATACATAGGAGGTTTGAACCAATTCGGTGTGGGAGAAACTGTTCTAAGTTCATGTGCAAAATGTATCTGTAGGTTTAAAATTTCTGCTGGAAATATATGCAGTATTGATAACTCTCAGTGTAAGTATAATTTTATATGGATGGGTAAATTGTATGTATGATGGTAAATATATATATTATAAATTACCCCATGAATTAAAAATACATTTTGGGGAGGGCTGGGGATTTAGCTCATGGCATAAGCACCTGCCTTGCAAGCGTGTGGTCGTGAGTTTGATCCCCAGTACTGATTTTAAAAAATGCATTTTTTCAAACTATAATCAAAGAAAAAATCTGGAATCTGGTTTAGTAGCTAAATATAAATTTTAGGCATTAGGTGCACGCCCACTTAAAAATTAGGGAGAACATATGACAGTAATGAAACAAACACTACTACACAAAATTTTGTCAATATATAAACATCAGGAAAAATGGCAAACATAGTCCAAAGAGACAAAAAGCAGAGGAAAAGACATAAGAAATTCCAATAGTTTATAGTTTGATCTTATACTGGAATTCACAAAAAGTAGTACTGGTGAATAAAACAACTGAAACCCCTAAATCTGAGAGTCTGATAATAAGCATTATTGCCGCTATTTGCAAAGCTATTAGTATAAGTTAGACATTATCCTAAGTACCTTATATGCATTATCTCATTTAATACTTACAATAACTTACTAAACTGGAGCTAGCTTTATTCCATTTTATAGACATATAATCTAAAACTTAGATGCTCAAACTCATTGTCTCAATCATTTTCCTGTCACTGTGACACAATACCTGCACCTGAGACTTAAAGAGAAGTTTATTTTGGCTCTGTTTCAGCAGCTCAGTCCATGGTCAGTACAGTGTTAGTCCATGGTCAGTGGGCTGCAAGGTAGAAACAGCATGGTGGAAGAGCCTGGGTAGCCGACAGCTATTTACCCACAGCAGTCAGGGAGCAGAGAAAGAAAAGGAAGGAGCTGGGAAGGAGAAGTATCCTTCTAGGTTGTTCCCCAGAGACCTACCTTTAGACAGCTAAGAAAAACCCGGCTATGAACTCCTCAGTGAAGTAACCCACTGAATATAATGCCTTCATGACCCAATCACCTTCCAAACCTATGAGGCTTTGGAGGAAGTTTTTATCTAAAACCACAACAGTCACTCAGTTGATAACAAATTTGTGGATCCAACTATGTCTGACTCCCGAAAATGGACTCTGAATCATGATGTAATATCAATTTTCTATTAAAGAAATCCATTTTTCCCTCATCCAAACATGTTTATTGATCAAAGAGCCAGTGGGAGTTTGGAAGAATAATCAGATTTGTTTCTTAGAAAGTTCTGTTAATGGAGAGGAGGATGACTATGTAGCAGAAGAGATTTGAGTCAGGGACACCATCGAAGGAATCAAATCTAAAATATATTTTCATAATATAGTTAGTAAAAATAATGAGAAACTGGACAGAGAGGCTGAAGGAAAGGAGTTATTAAGGATGATTTGTTTTGTCTTTTAGCTTGGAGCTCAAGTGGAAGAAGGTTGTCAGTCCTTCAGAGACTACTAAACAGTATAGGGTAGGTATTTAGGGTTCCTATAAACTCAACTATGTGGCTCACTGGACTCAACACACAAGCATTGCTTCATCTTTTTTTAAGTTCACAGTCTTGAAGGGAGAAGTATTCAGATAATAAATGCTTAACTGCTTTTATGTAAGCCACAGGAGCGTGTTGAACAAAGGATAGAGGCCAGAGAACCTGATTCATTCATTACTCATCTTATGTCAGGGCCTGTATCACTGCGAACAAGCGCTGATGTGATCGAGTATACATGTTTGTTTAGCAGCTGAAGAGGGCAGGAAAAGCCCTCGGTTACGCCCTGGTCCCACCAGTTTGAAATCATGGGCTTGGAATCACTTTTAAACTTGAGGAAACATTATTTCAAACTGTAAGTATTAAAGAAAATTTTACTTTTATTGTGTACTATTTTAAGTGCATATAATTTAAATTCACATAAATTACACCCATATTTATATCACTGTCATGTTATCTGTCAAATGTCTAAAAAGGCTTTTTAGAGGTTAGTACTTAACAAATTTAACTGTGAGCACATTTCTTGTATTTTTTCATAAGCAAGTTTTATATAAATGTAATGTATATTATTAACTTTAGTCAAAGTATTGAAGCCATTTACTGATATCTGCATACACTATATTCCTTTAAGAAGCAGAGAGAACTTGCAAGTCCTTTGTAGCACTTTGAACTAATCTTTACTTGGACCTGGCCGCCTACGCCAAGCCTGTGTTTTGTGTGGAGGGCATAAATTATTCTGTTCTACAGTTGAGACACTGGGTCTCTGAGGATGTAAAAAAGAGCAACTAGAGTTATGGATAAGTCAGAGATAAATCAGGCAAAGAACAGACAGGTATCTGTGCCCCCGCCCCATTCTTTCTTCCTTTGTTACACCACAAACAGGCTGTCTCTCTACCTCTCACTCACTCTGCCAACGTGACAAAATTGTGTTGTTAGATTCAAAACTATAAGGAATAATTGTTTTACCATTTTTATTTGTAACAAATGATAGGATGACAGTCTTACAATATTTAGAAAGAGAAGTATCTCACACTTACATGTACCAATGAGAAGGAACGTGGACTAGGTCGACACTCACAAGGGACACCGATGTTGACAGCAAACAGAACAGCTCCACGAAGTCAGCCCAGCTGCCAAGGGCCCCTGTCATAGGGATTAGGAAGGGCTCTGCAGAGTGTGAGAGACATTTTGTTTGGAGGTCTCAGAGGAGACTGCACAACAGCCCTGAGACGGAAAAAGCTGGGGAAAGAATCTTTATGTATTTTCTAATCACGTTCCAGTGTGCAGAGACTGAATCCAAACTGAGAAGAGGACCTCAGCCGTGACAGCCGGATGAGTTTGGACAGCAGAACGCAGTGAGCAGCAGGACTCAAGCTCAGGCTAGGAAACATGGCAGTCAGTTTCTTCAAGGTCTTGCCAACGTCTTACAGCTTGGCTTTACCTAAGTATTTATGGCTCTTCTTTCCATCTGATGTTTCAATCCCTCTGTCTAGCAATCAGAAAAGAGAATCATTTGTAGCATGCTTTGCACAATGTATGGTGGAATAACAAATTATGATAAAGATTTCTGTTCCATCTTAGCTAGAGTCAAATAGAACAAGCTGGACCACCCAGCGATAACTTAGAACAGGGGTGAATTTGTAATAAGCAATTATCTTTTCTCCTGTTTTACGTTTCATTATTAAAATTACAAAGTATTGAAATAAAGGCATTTCACCCAGAAATCATCACCATTGACATCTGCTCGTATTTCCTTATAGTCATTGTGTGTGTGCATTTGAGACATGCACCTACTACTAGAGATAAAAACATGTTTTTTAAGATTACAGTCATAGCCTATGTAGTACTTTATAGCCTCCATTTTTCATTTAATAGAGAACATCACTTTTTAAAAAATAATCTTTGAGGATTCTTGGTGGCTTCCCTTGAGTATATGTAACTCTATTGGATTAATCCTTGTCTTGTGAGACCTTTAGGTTATTGTCAAATTTTTGCCATTAAAAACAAGCCATATTGAATGTTTCTAAACAGGAATTTGTGTATCTAATTGACTGTCAAATTAAAATAGACTTGGGGCATTAAAATCATTGAACAAAAAGATAAGAACATTCTGGGATCATAATATATCCTCCCCAATAACTTTCCAGAAACATTATACCGAATTATACTTTGATCATATGTATAATAGCACATATTCCTCTGAGATTTATCAAATAATTTGCTGCTTCTTCCAATATTAATGATTGACAGGTTTTTCAAAAACATATTTTGTTCATTTTACTGTATTTAATTATTAATGAGCAATTTTACTGGAGTAGGGTACCTATATGTGCATTTTTCAACCCAGAAGAAATATCTCTTACCTCATGAAAGGAATGTTTTAGAAGTGAAAGCTTCTTGATTTTAAAGAAGGAATTAGGAACTGAAGGTCCCAGAGAACACTCAGATATCGGCTAATGATCTGGAACAGATACATGGTGCCTTCTCCATCCTCTCCCTCTAGTCTTTGCAGATATTAATAATGCCTATGGAAGTTCTCACCCTGTCCTTATTGATTTCTAAAGCAGTACTCCTTGAAGATACTCAATAAATATCTGTTTCCTATTGAATAATATAGTTATCAGGATTCTGTGCTATTACTAAGTCATTCTAGTCCTTTTCGAAGATCACTGTAAAGTTTTCCTCCAAATGTCACCTTCAGTGACCACTGCTCAGTTATATTTCTTCTCCTGACCAATTCTTTTCTATGTTGATGTCTGTTAAGGCAGCTGTTACAATCCCTGAAGAATCACTGATTCATGGGCCCTGAATGGCCATGCTGGAAGGCAAGGCCACTCAATTACCACATCAGAGGGCCGCTGCTGAGCAGCACATTTAGAGATCAACTGAGCCATCCTTAAGTTTCCAGTCTTCTTGGAGAAATGGTGTTCCTTTATTTTGCTGTGAAAGAGACCAGCTGGTAAAGAGTAGCCAATAAGAGCTGACTTTCAGTGAGCAGCAGGAAGGATTGATGCCAAAAGAACAGTAGTGGGCATTTTTCAAAGTGCCTAATCTTTGCCTATCTCCTCTTCCAGTAGGTTTGACTTCTTACAACCAATCCTGACCTCAGATAGGAAGAATTTTAAGATGTTCCACTTCCATTTGAGATTCAGAGCCTCTAGCTCTAACCTTTGGCATAAGAACAGATCAGGTAATCTCCCACACGTTCAACCATTCACTTATTCAGCACTTTCTGAGTGCCTTTCATGTATTAGACACAGTAGTAAACAACACAGACACAGGTTTGTTTTGTCATTTTGTTTTGTTTTGAGATAGGATTTTGCTGTGTAGTGCAGGCTAGCCTTGAGTTCATTATGCAGCCTAGGCTGGCCTCAAACTTGCTGTTATACTTTAGCCTCAACCTCCTGAGTACTAGAATTACAGGTTTGCACCACCATGCCCAGCTCAGACATAGGTTTAGATACCTCACAATCTCTGTTAGCTCCCCCTGTAAACTCCTAGCCCTTCTCATAACCAGACCACCATGCTAATCTTCTACAGGAATTCTGGAGCCATCTGTCTTAGTTACTTTTCTCTCTCATTGTTGTGAAAAAATACATGACACCCAAAATCAGGGAAGGAAAGGTTTATTTCTTATAGTTTGGAGGTTTCAGTCCATACTCAGCTGGCTCCAAGCCAGGATGACGTGGTGGGGCAGCTGTTTATGGTGACTGCAAACAACAAGGCATGAACAGCAAAAGAGAGAGGCACACCTTCTTTCCTGCCCTTACATCCTGGATGGCTGTAGCACTCATACTACCAATCAAAGCACTAGACAACAAACTAATTACAAACACCTGATTTGGTCACCTCCATGATTCCATGAGGCTTGGGGGGGGGCATCCTGAACATAAACCATAACATTCTACCTCTGATCCCCTCAAAAAATCATGCACATCCTTTATACAAAAGACATTTAGTCCATCTCCAAGAGTTGCCAAAGTCCTAAGTTTCAACACTGCTGAAACTTTCAAGTCCCAAGTCTCCTCTGAGATTTAAGGCAAACTCTTAGCTGCAAGCCCCTGTACAAATGAAAACAAAGTTAAACACTTCCAACATACAATGGCACAAGATAAATTTTACCATTCCAAAGTTATAAACGGGAATACAAAGCATTGGAACCAAAGCAATTCCAACATCCAGCAAGGTGAACATTAAGTCCTGGAGTCCCATGCTCAGCATCTGAAGCACTCTGGTTGCAAGCTCCAAAAGGCTTGGGTGACGCCACCTCCATGGCACTTCCAGGGGTTTCAGTTTCTGAAGATTCTTTCTTAAGTGCTCTCTGCTCGATCTTTACAGCTTTCTTTGGATGATCCACATTTCTGGCATTTTCGAACTTCTGGGGTCCCCACTGCATCTCTGGCTTCTCACTCACAGCTTTACATATTGCCCTCTCAGGGGCACATTGCCTGGCCTCCCAGGCCTTCTGAAATTGGCTGGAAGCTGCCTTAACCTCAGAACTCATGCATTCTCCATTCACCTAAAATCAATGCCACATGAATGCAGCCAAGGTCCACTGCCAACTGAAGCAGTAGCCAGGCTTTCCTTTCTCTTGGCTGTAGGGATTGAATATCTGGATTGCTTAGCTCTCTGAACCTGACCGTAAGGAACAGATTCTCTTCATCACCACCATTCTGAAATCTGGTGTGGCTGCTGCCATTTTGGAACCTTCTGTGGGCCTCTCTCGCCACTATGGAACCTGTGGGCCTCTCTTGCCACTCTGGAACCTGGCAATCTGTGGCTTTCTTCTCCGAGCAAGGTCTTTCACTTTTGCAGTTTTGAGGCTGCAAAGTGTGGAGACTTGCTGCTTCCTGGAATGCCCCCAGGCCATCTTTTTTATTTCTCTGTTCCTTCTAAGCAATCGAGGTCTCAGCTCTATCTTTACAGTCCACAGGTTTCTGGCCAGACTCACATTTTAAGTCATTCTGCTGGGCTCTTTGCTCTTGATTTACAACATAAATCTGACTAAAAGGCCCCAACAACAGCCATGCCACCACCTCAACATTTGACTGCCTTGAAATTTCTTTTGCCAGATTAATCAGTCTATTGCCTTTAATTTAAGGCTCAGGCAAAGTCTCTGGACATGAGCAAACTGCAGACAAATTTTCTGCCAAGCCACAACACACATTGTGTGGAGTCCAACAACAATGCAGTCCTTCTTTCCAGCAGAAACCTGCTGACTTTCTATCATCCTTCTGATCTCCCGAGCTCTGACCAGAATTTCCCCTACAGAACAGCCTAAGCTGTTCCAATACCACTCTTTCAGGCAACATCTCCAAACCTTTCCAAATTCGTCCCATAATCCATTCCCAAAGGCTCTTGAACCACATACTGAGGTACAGTCACAGCAATGACCCCACTCCTCTGGTACCAAATTTGTCTTAGTTACTTTTCACTCTCATTGTTGTGAAAAAATACATGACACCCAAAATTAGGGAAGGAAAGGTTTATTTCTTACACTTTGGAGGTTTCAGTCCATACTCAGCTGGTTCCCAGGCAGGATGGCATGGTGGGGCAGCTATTCATGGTCACCACAAACAATAAGCCATAAACAAGAAAAGAGAGAGACACATCTTCTTCCCTGCCCTTACACAGTATGCTTGCTCCATCCTCGGGTGGATGTAGTACTCATACTACCAATCCAAGCACTAGACAATGAACCAATCACAAATGCCAGATTTGGTCACATCCATGATTGCATGAGGCTTGGGGGGGGTCCTGAACATAAATCATAACACCATCCCTCATGGAACTTACATTTTGCAGGTCAAGTACAAACAGATAATAATAACTGAACACTACAAATGCTCTGAGAGTAATACAAAATGCTGCTATTGACACTCAAGAAGAATAGTGAACCCAAGTGTCACAGAAATGACAGCTCAGATGGTGCCCACATGTTTAACTTTGTGTCAACCTGTTTGAGTTAAAGGCTGCCTCAAGATCTGATCAAACATCATTTTCTAGTATGTATTTAAGGGTGTCTCTGAGAGTAGTGTTTAGAGCAGTAGACTAAGATATAATGTGGGTGGCATCACCATCACACTGAAGATCTCCCCAGTCAGGGAACAGGGGGAGGAAGTGTGAATTTCTGCTCCCTCCCTTTCTTCCCTTCCCTTCTCTCTCTGCCCTGGGACATCAAATATCCTAGTCCTCCGCTTTGGCCTCTGGATTAGCACCGGCGTGGCAGATAGTGATAGTTCATGACCACAGTTCATCTCACAACAGGGCCTCTTTCTTGACTCCAGTCCCAGTCCCCACCAAGACTGGTCCAGCTCTGTGGGATGCTTTGTGCCAGACACCTGAGACCTGTCCTCCAGGGCACTGCCCAGCTCTTCACAATTCTTCTTCCAAAGCCTGCATATTTGTCGCAGCCTCACAAATGGATTTTCCTACTACTGAAGTTTGCCAGTTTAACTTACATAATATTACATGGGTCCGAGTTCCTCAGCCAAGGTTTGGGTGAAAGGCTGTCTCTACAATGCTCCTCTCCCGGGATGTGACATGCCTGTTGCCAGTCGCCATTCCTATCACCTCCTACCACTTTTGAAACCCTCCGGATCAGTGTTTCTCAAAGTGTGACTCAGGCCACTTGCAGCAGAATCACCCAAAAGTATTGCTTTTAAATGATGGTGTTTCAATCCAAAAAATCCCACTGAATTAGAATCTCTAGTGCAGGTCCAAGAATTCAGCTTTCTAATGCTCTGTCCTCATGGTTTTTGTGAACACTCCAGTTGAGTCATTACTCTGCGTTTTCCTCACCTGTATCTCTCCCAGGACCTGCTGCAGACCCAGCCCTCTGCCAGGTGTTGGCATTATTTCTACAGGTAGGTCCCATCTAGACCTGCCCCATGCATGGTCACAATAACTATGCCAAGATATTAGCATGGACCTCACAACCAGAAGCAGTGGCACAATCTTGAAATAATCTATCCTTATGAAAAAAAAAGTCCAAGTATTCATCCTCTGTGCATTCTTCCCCACTCTAATCCAAAAGCAAGTTCTCAATCACTAATATCTCATTTAAGAATGTATGTCTACCTCTTGGTGGTTTTAAGGATTTGAAATATTGAGTTTGGGCTCCAGTATAAGTGAGTTATACAATAGATGTAAGTTTGTGAAGAGAGCTACTTATTTTTAGAGCTCAGTTCACAAATGCATTTTTACACTCATCTTTGAGACACTGAGATTTCAACTCTCCTGAGCCAGCAAAAGGGAAGAGGCTGAAACAGAAGAGCAGTCAGTGTGTGTCAGGTGTTTGGCAGTGTTGATCATGTTCTCGTGCGAGGCTGAGTGGATGTCAGTAACAGAGATACACAAAGGTGATTATCCCCCAATCTCATTTGGATATAAAACTCATAGCAGAATTTTATTGGTGAAGGATGTAAGAAATTAAGAAAATGTCACTAAAGGAAGTGTTCATTTCAATATGACAGAGCAGTAGCTGCATTAATCACATTTAATAATACAGCATTTTGAATATGTCTGAATTACTGCAGAAAGAAAAGTTCGTGGTATTTTTTCCTCCATTGTGAGACTTATCAACAAACCTTTCCCAGTGCAGTCCCCTAAGTAAGCTAGCTCTTCTCCCTCAGAAGGCCCAGAATGGGAGCTGGTTAATTCCAAAGGCCAGCTGTGGAATTAGAGGCTTGGAGCTGAGTCCTGTGATAAGCAGCTCTCCTGACATCTGGGGAAGGTAAGGTGCTGAAGACTGCATTGAGTTGTGTATAGAAAGATTCAGTATGTAAGGAGAGCTCCAGACACTGAATCAGGGAGGGTCTTCCTGGTTGGTGAGTATAGCAACGTGCCAGGGAGTAACAGGTCCTAGTTTCACAGGAGCAGGCATAGACACTTGGTGTCTGAGGCCCTCCCAGTCTTGGACGCTATAAGCTACAACAGCTCATGAGTGACTCCAGTCTAGGCATCTGCTCTGTTCCCTAAGGAGGGGGTATGGTTTTAGAGAAAGATCATGTGAATCCAGAATTTGGAGTAGCTGTGGATTAGCTTCATCCCAGGGCTGCTAGTGGCTGCATGTGGGACAACCATGCGACACATCCAGGGTCAGGGTGTTGAGGTGAAGCCAGCAAGAGATACCCAAAGCATTGTAGGCAGAACAATTCAGCTCCAGTCCCACAATTTGAGGCCCGGATCAGCATGAACTTCTATAGATCTGAAAGCACCAGAATTAGCCAATTGGCCTATTTCTACTAGAGTCATTCTAGAGTTATTCAGCACCCTGCTGTAATCCTACCACGGCCTTGCTAGGATAGTCCAGCATTGGCTTCTGTCTGCCTCCTTTGTCTACCAGTGGCAGTGCATACACACCTTGAACTGGACACTACCCCAAAACTATAGACCCTAGAAGGTAACCACAGACTCAAATTCATAGAGAAATCTCTCTTTGTGTGTGTGTGTGTGTGTGTGTGTGTGTGTGTGTTTTCATGAGCATGAACACTGTTTTTAGTTTTTTGTTTGTTTGTTTTGTTCTTGGGTTCTCCTGTCTTCTTCACCAGTTTCCTGAAGCTTGGGTAATCTTCCTTTGTCTTTCAGCCTTGTTTCTAATCATGTTCTCTTATTTATTTCTCTATTTTTCCTATTAGCCTTTTAAATTTTTCTCCCTTGTGGGTGCAATTGCTCTCCTGAGGGGATATTTACAGTATGTAATTTTCTGATTTGTTTTAGATTTTATTATGTAACCATAAATCTTATACCTATGATTAATGATGGCAAATTAACATTATCTGGTTTGTCATTGTTTAGACGGTCCTGTTGCCATTTTATTACCAATTATACTACTTTAGCCAAGGTGACACAGCTGCTGTGATCAGTTGTTCTTCCTTGTATGCGAATACTGAGATTTTCTAGAGGTCATGAACAATACCATAGTCTAGCACCAAAGAACTGGGTGCTAGGGCAAACAGATAGCAACCTCTCATCCCTAATAAACTGAATAAGTGGAATCCTACAACAAACTCAAAAGCCAAAAGCCAGTTATTCCTAGAAGACATTTCTGAAAAGTAGTCATTTCCTAAAGAGGTCTTTATACTAGTAATAAAACTACCTAGTATAAGCAATTTGAAGGCACAAAAGTAGAAAATAAAAACAAAAACAGAAATGAAAAAACATGAGAGCAAGATGCAACCTAAGACCTCCAGCTTGCCCAAAACAAATCTGGGGGTAGTGAGGTAAAAGAAAGCAAAATCCACCCAAAGAAACTTTCTGAAATGGCAGCAGCAGAAGCAACAGAACAGATGAATGAGGCTCTAGAAAAAAAACAAATCACAAAAAATTATATAGATAACTAAAGAGATAATGACCATAAAGAAGAAAATGGTTAGTGAGTCTAGAGTACATACAGATTAAAAAAAAAACAGAGGCACTTAGGAAATTAATGGAAACCATGAATGCCCAATATAGGAAAGAAATAGATTCCATAAGATAGATTTAAACAGATATCGAGGAAATTTAAAATTCTATTGAAAGTACAGCAGCAAAATTAACCATTGTGAAGATAGAATATCAAATCTAGAAAACAGGTTTGTATTTAGCCATTGTCAAATTACAGACTTCTTAAAAATAGCAAGGGACACCCCCAAAAATCAATTCATCAGCTGCTAGATGATGCAAAGAACAATAACATAAGATAAATAAAAATCATTGAAAAATCAGAAGACAGTGCAAAGGATATTTTTTAAAGAGTCTTTTCACAGAAGTCATAGCTAAAAAATTTCCAAGCACAGAAAAATAATTCAACATAGAGATGCATGAGGCATTCAGAACTACAAGATCAGAGGGGAAAAAACTACACAAAGGCATATAATAGTCAAGATTCTAGAAACTCAACAAAAGAACAGAATATTAAAAGCTGTTATAGAAAAGAAGCAAATCAAATATAAATGAAAACCCATCAGAAAGACAGCAGACTTCGCAACATAAACCCTAACATCAAGGAAAGCCTGGAGTGAAATATGTCAGGCCCTAAAAGAAAACAACCACCCACCTAGATTGAACTGATCTTTCAAAATTGATGGAAAAATAAGATACTAACATGGTAAAAAGCATCAGAAGTCATTTGTGACCGACAAACTAGCACTCCAAAAAATTCTGAAGTATATTCTAGAAAAATACAATAAAGACAACAATTCCATGAATCTCAATATAATGAACCTGCCAAGTAAGGTAAGCAATTAAATGGAGGGAGAAGAAATGGATCCAACAATGGGAAAATAATATGACAAGGATAAGTAAATACATATCAGTAATAAGCATCACTGTAAATAGTCTCAATTTACCAATCAACAGTAACAAATTGGCAATATTGATCAAGAAACAAAATCTAACAGTATACTGCACACAAGAAACATTTAACTAAAAAAGAAATTCATACATTGAAAGTGAAAAGATGAGAAACAATACTCTTTGTGACAGTAACTTGAAAAAAAGCAGAGGTAGCTATTCTATTTGCAGACAGTGTGAACTTCAGGCTGAGACTCATCCAGAGAGACAAAGAAGGTCACTACACACTTGGTAAGGGAACAATCCCAGAGGAAGAGATAATAATCAGAAACATATATGCACCAAATACCAGTGTACCCAACTATATAAAACAAAAATTAATGGATATGAAAAATCAGGTAGGCACTAATACATTGTAATGGATGACCTTAATACACCACTGTCACAGACAGATGAACTAGACAAAAAAAATCAACAAAGAAATATCCAAACTGAACCAAACTTTGAGCAAATGAATTTCATAGATGATTATAGAATACTCTACTCCACAACACCAAAATATACATTCTTCTCAGCTGCACACAGATGCTTTCCAAAATACACTACATACTATCTCATAGAACATGCTTAAGTAAATGCAAAGGAATTGAAATCATCCCATGCATACTATCAGAGCATAGTGCAATGACATTGGAAATCAATGGCAAAAGAATCCACAAAAATGCATAAACACATGGAAATTGAATAACGCCGTCCTGAAAAACCAAAATAGGTCACAGATAAAATTAAAGAAAAAATTAGTCTCTACAATTAAACAATAATGTCAGTGTAACATGCTGAAACCCACAGGATGCAATGAAAGAACTACTACAAGGGAAATTTATAGTAGTAAATTTCCAATCAGAAAAATAGAGCAAACTCAAATAACTTCAAGTTGAACCTCAAGCGTCAAGAAAAAGAAAAGCAATTAAACCCAAAGCACATATAGTGGAGGAAATTGTAAAGATCAGGCAAAAATTAATGTCAATTGAGACTAAGAAAACCATACAAAAATATTAATGAATTGCAGAGCTGTTTCTACAAGAGATTAAATAAAATACATAAACTATAGCTAACCTTATTTAAAAAAAAAAAAGACTCAAATCCATGCAATTGCAAAAGAAAAAAGATGAAATCTCAACAGATCCACCAGAAATCCAGATCTTGAATACCTACTTCAAGAACATATACTCTAATCAGATGGAAAACACAGAAGAAATGGACAGATTCCTAGATACACATGAAATGCTAAAGGTGATTTATGAAGATCTAAAGATTCCAAATAACCCAAAATCAGTCAATGAAATGAAAGAAATAAATTTAAAAACTACTAACAAAGAAAAATCCAGGTCCTCATGGATTCACTACTGAATTCTGGAAGACATTTAGAGAAGATCTAAGGACACTATTCCTCAAAATCTTTGATGAAATTGAAAGGGAAGCAGCATTCCTAAACTCATTCCTGGAAGACAGCATTACTGTGACATTAAAACCAGGGAAGGATCCTCCAAAAAAGAGAACTACAAGCCAATCTCCAAACATAGATGAAAAATCCTCAATAAGATTGGCAAACAGAATGCAACAAATCATCAAGAAAATTATACACCGTGACCAAGTGGGATTCATCCCAAGCGTACAGGGATAGTCCCACTTATGCAAAGTAATAATTGTAATATATCACATTAACAGAATCATAGACAAAAAGTCACAGTCAATAGACACAGAAAAAGCATTTGACAAAGTGAAATACATGTTCATGATAAAAACCCTACAGAAAATTGAATTAGAAGGTCTTCATATTATTCTGATAAAAAAAATCTATGGCAAACCAACAACCAGTATCATACTAAATGATCAAAAACTGAACATTTTCCTTCTAAAATCAGGAACAAGGTAAGGATATCTACTATCACCACTCCTATTCAATATAGGTCTAGGAACATTAACCAGACCAATTAGAAAAAAGAAAGAAATAAAATGATTAAGGATAGGAAAATAAGAAGTGAAATTATTATCTGTGTATGACAAAATACATAGAAGACCCCCAAAACTCCACCAAACTATTTACAGATTCAATAACCAAATTCAGTAGCATAGCAGGATATAAAGTAAACACTCAAAAATCAATAACATTCCTATACACAAAAAACACACTCACCAAGATAGAAATTAGGGAAACAATACTTTTCACAGTAGTATTAAGAAAAATGAAATACCTATGAAATGAATCAACCTAACAAAAGAAGTAAAAGACTTTTATGTTAAAAATGACAATACTCTGAGGGAAGAAATTAAAGAGTGTATCAGAAATTGAAAAGATATTCCTTGTTCTTGGGTAGAACCAATACAGTGAAAATGGCCATACTTCCAGAATTGTTACACAGATTTAATGCAAACTCAATCAAAAAGCCAATAGTATTCCTCACAGAATTAGAGAAAACAGTCCTAAAATTCATTTGGAACCAGAAGAGACTTAGAATAGCAAAAGCAATTCCAAGCAACAAAGACAAAGCAGGAGCATCTCAATCCCAGACTTGAAATTATACTACTACAAATACTATGGTGATAAAAAATAGTGTGATACTTGGGGGGGGTACCTGATAATAAGTGGAACAGATTATAAGATGCAAAAACGATTACAAATACACTCAACCACCTCATTTTTTTTTTATTTGAAAGAGAATAAAACAAAAGGGAACAGTACAGAGCAGATCAGAACAAGACAACATAGGCAACACAGTACTTTACATTAAGTCAACTGGACATCAACAGTAGCTAACACCATATCTCTTACTCTGCTATAGTTGAGCATAGTTTCAAATACAATAATATCAGACATAACAAAATAGTATAAAGCCATGCATAGAGTGAAAGAATTACAGGGCTTTCTGAACTGAATAACAGAAAATGTTCAATGGGTACTGTAATATCTCATTTTTGATAGAAAAGAAAAAAAATTTGTTTGAGCTATCACACATATTCAAATTCCAATAAGACACAATGTGATAGAACCAATGGTAGTAGAACAAAAAAA
>PVJX010021135.1:0-32356 GCA_004027295.1 Dolichotis patagonum
ACTAAATGTGTTAGGAAACATTTGCATTCCAAGTGAGTTTGAAAGTAAGGGTAAGGAAGGAAATTTTATTTTTGCTGAGCCTTCCAAGTTGCTCTAGTTCCGGAAAAGCATGTGTTTAACACACTGTGGTTACTCTGCTGGAACTGACATGAAAGAATGTTTTCAAAAACCAGTTACTCTAGCAGTAATGGAGCACAGAAAAGTGGGGTTACATTTACTGATCACCAGTAAGATTAATGGAAACTGAAGTTATAGTAAAGGGTTTTAGGCAAATAGAGAGCTCTGAATTAAGGCATGAAATTTGTTCAAGGCATCAACAAATTAGAGTTAAAAATCATGCAGGCAGCAATGTGAAATTAAGAGAAAATATGAAGTGATTTCAAGTGTAATAATAAAAATGCAATTCTTAACTCTATCAAAAAGTTCTGAATTTGTAAGCATGAAGGTCATGATTTATCAGTAACCCATTGATGAACTTTTTGTGGGAGGGAATTCAGCTAGAAATACTAATTTGAAATTTTAAATAGTAGATATATATTGCAACAAACTGCAATTCTCTACAATTATTACATCTTAGCCTAGATAGATTTTCCTAAGAGAGTGAATCTAGTGGAGAGGTAATAGTTTTTTCAGGATAAAGTAAGACTAAATAAAATATCTTCAAATATTTGAAAATGTGTAAAATTGTGAGAGAGTACACAAGTCTTTTTATTTTTCTTTGAAACAAAGTAAGACATATTTCAATTTAAAACCAGATGATAAAAAGTCAACACTAATAGAAGACATCTTAAAACATGTATTTAAATATATAATTGACTTATGATTGGTGCTGTGATTTATTTCAGTGATAAGGTTTGAAGATAGGACTTACAGATGTGAGAAAAGGAGGTTTAAGGTGAAAAAATGGTTGTAAAATTGTTTCTGATGCAAATGAGGCACAAGACATGGGAGAACACTGAATCACTGTCTGTTTTTAGATTGTGCCATGTATTTATGGAGCTCATTTCCCAGATTTCCAGAAACCCATTTTAGTTATGCTTAGGATGAATGTACTCTTACTATTCTGGGAATTCTGTCTCTAAGTCAACTTTCAGGACACTTACTAACACAATTCATTAGGTGACCTTTCAGGAACCACAGAATTTACTTCAAAATTCTGAACCAGCATGGTGTAGCACAACAAAAATACCTCAAGTGCCTGACTGTAAGAACAAGTCTTTTTAAAAGAACACATATAACTTCTGAGTAGTATTTGCAAGGGTCCATTCAATTTTCTATTTAATATACAGTGTGATGCTCTGTGACTGGGATTAGTCAGGACAGATTTCATGAGAAAATTGTAAATTCAAGCCCAGCCTGGACAATCTGGAGACTGAGGGAGACCCTGTCTCAAAACAAATAATAAAAAATAAGATGTAGCTCAGTGCAAGGATCCTAGGTTTAGTCCTCAATACTAAAAAAAAGTTGTCTCCTAAATGTTTCCCAGTATGTCACCTTATATGAATCATGTGTATGAATATTAAACATAGTGATATAGGAGGATATAATTTTAACAACATAATATTAAATCACATTTTTGATGGGACCATTTAAAAATTCTCTTAAGTAGATATTTTGAGAACTTGATACTAAACCACATGTTATAATAGATAAAGCGCCAGTATATCAATAAAGAATATTGTCTGCCTGACAATATATACTTCCTATCCCAAATTATTGCAATTTCATGTATAACTGCAATTTAAAATCATTTAATACCCCCAAGGTCTCCTCTGACATGATCGTTCATACCACTGCTCTGACCTGGGTGACACTTGTCTGATTGTGATTTTTCTCCTTTTATGTCATATATTTTATTGAGAAGTACTCTGAGTATCAGGTGGATTTACATATAATTTGCATGTAGTATCAATATTTATAAGTGCTACTGTTTTATTCCAGATAACAAAAGCTCAGATTATGAAAGGACTGAGTTACTTGTCTGTCATCACTTGTTGGTAAGTGGCAGGAATCTGGAGGGAAGCAGAGCACTAGGAAAGGGAAAGTACACATCTCAGTCTTTTTCTCAGGAGCCCTGCATGCGTGTCTCCCACTTATCAAGGTCCATTTCTGCTGTGAAATTTTATTTTCATTCTTCTTTTTTAAATGGAGAAGCATGACACATGAAGTGGGAAATCAGAGTTCTGTGATCTCATTCACTCTGGTGGGGTTCTCAGAATACCCACACTTCCAGGCACCCCTCTTTCTGGTGTTCCTGACCATCTACACGGTGACTCTGCTGGGCAACCTGGGCATAATTGTGGTCAGAAAGATCAACTCCAAACTTCAAACTCCCATGTACTTCTTCCTCAGCCATCTTTCCTTTTTGGATATTTGCTATTCCAGTGTGTTCACACCCAAACTGCTAGAAGTCTTGGTTGTGGAAGACAGAACCATCTCTTTTAGTGAATGCATGACACAATTTTTCTTCATTTGTGCATTTGTGATTACAGAGATGTTTATGCTGGCAGTGATGGCCTATGACCGGTTCATGGCCGTCTGTAACCCACTGCTCTACACAGTCACTATGTCTCCTAAGCTGTGTGCTCTGCTAGTAGCAGGGACATACATGTGGGGGGGACTATGTTCTTCCACAATCACATATTCCCTTGTGCAGCTCTCCTACTGTGAGTCTAACATCATAAATCACTTTGGCTGTGAGTACTCTGCTCTCCTCTCATTGTCCTGCTCTGACCCCTCCTTCAGCCAGACGGTATGTTTCATCATTTCCACCTTCAATGAGGCTTGCAGCCTCCTGATCATCCTTGCCTCTTACGCCTTCATAGTCATCACTGTTATCAGGATGCCCTCCAAGGGTGGACTCCAAAAGGCCCTCTCTACTTGCACCTCCCACCTGACTGCCATCAGCATCTTTCACGGTATCATCCTCCTTCTCTACTGTGTGCCCAGCTCCAAGGGCTCCTGGCTCCTGGTCAAAGTGACCACTGCCCTGTATGCAGTCCTGGTCCCCATGCTGAATCCCCTCATCTACAGCCTCAGGAACAAAGATGTGAAAGAGACAGCCAGGAAGCTTATCATGGCTAGGTTTCTTTCTTCCTCAATACAATTCAAATAAATACATTTTTATATCTTGATCATATCCATGTTAAAAGTATTGATGGTAATTTAATTTCAAAGTAATATATGATTGTACTTTAAATGAAATAAACCAAAGCTATTTAATATTCATAATGCCTTACAATGATTTTTAGTGTAATATATATACAATATTTGCCTATTCATTTTATCTAAAGAGATTCCCCAGGGGCAAATATGGAGATCAGAATGAAGAGGAACTAATCTAAATTTAGAACTAAGACTTGACTTTAAATTGTGCTTCACAAAAGTAATGCAACTATTGGAGATATAGCTCAATGCACAAGGACCTGCCTGCAAAGTGCAAGGTCTTGAGTTTGATTTCTGGTACTAAAACAACAAAAAAAACCCCCAAAATTAATGTAATCATATATGATTGATGCCTTTACTAGACCCAGACTGAACTCATCAGAACTTATATTTTGACTCAGCAAGTTCTATAAAGGACAACTTTCTACAAAACCTGAACTTGTTTTAAATAAATTGAAGAGCCTGCATTTATATTATAAAACATATTGCCTGATATTGTGCAAAGAGGCATTGAAAATATTAGCAACTGTCTGTATGTTTTCATTCTTTTTGAGCCTGAATGTAGAGCATCGCAATCCCCCAAAATATGCTAAAATAATGCTAATACCAAGAAGAAAGTTCAATTTAACTCTAATAACTACATTCATTATTGAGAAATACATGACCAAAATTATTAAATTTACATTAGTTTCCATATTCATTCAATAATCTTATCTTCCACACAAATTTCTTCCTTATCAGCAAAGGTAATCTATATCTACTCAGATGCTGGAACAAAGGAGAAAAGATAAATTGTTTTACAGTAACTTCCCACAGACTTTAAATATTTGTCACATGTTGTCAGCTGAGAAAAAATAATTTCTTCTCACCGTTTTGCTTTTAAATGCCAACTGTATGGTAAAGACAAGCTCCATTTAGATACTCATCAGTGTTAGTGTAAACATCTACACTTCAGCTATGGAGGTGCAGCTCCAGGCTGTGGAGGCGAGGCAAGTTTTGCTCCGCAACAGCACTTCTTCCAGCATGGAGTTCCTCAAGTATTTGTCTTCTATTCATTGGCCCCTTGGTCTGTGGGAGTGCCACACAGGGAATGAAATGTGCAAAGCCTTACAACCCTTAGCCTGGGAACTGCCACACCCTTTCTTCAGCTAGGGAGGAAGTGGAGCCTGCTGCTTGGTGTAGCTCACACAGGTTCCCAACTCTGTTGTCTTATGCTTGAGCATTGCCACTGTCATGTGTTCTTCACTATTATCTTTCCTATCTAAGTCATGGTACCACTTAGAAATTGTAATGCTGTTTCTTTCTGTCTCTTCTCATGTTGATTCATGGCTTCTAAATTTTAACAAAATTTTTGAGACATGTTTTGTTCATTTGTCTGCATGCTTTTGAAGCTCGATTCTCTCATATGCTGGAAAAATTACATTTTCTGTCTTTTAAGGCATTGAGAGATGTGGCTCTTCCTTTTCTCTTCCACGAATGTATATCTGTGCATCTTCTTTACATGTTCCTGGAATTTTGAGGAAAGCATTTTTACTTGGTAAATGTCTTTATGATTTTGGTTTTTCTATTTGAGTTCTTTACTCATTCTCATGGGTATCATAAGTTTGTTTTCAGAGACAGGAAGACAAAATACAATGTATATGGGGGTTTGGAAATATTGAATGAAAATATATACTTGTCATGTCACCAATAAGAGGATGGATAAATAAATCACATGTAATGTAATTTTTGATAGATATAAAAAATTAGTGGCAAATTAAACACCAAAAGCTAACATTATTATATTTGTTTCAGGAATATTATTTCTAAATTACTTTTGTTTACTTTTTACTGCATTGACTTCTCAATTTTGGTCTTTTTTAATGTTCATGTTTTTGATAGAATAAGAATAGAATGTATTATTGAAAATTTAGTAAAAATACCATGAGATATTACAGTAATACTTTTATAAATTATCTGTGAAAATAATTTAAAAACGATAAGTAACACCATGGGTGGTTTACATTTAAAAATAATATGTGGAAGATTACCTGGTCTATTTTTATTTTTTCACATTACTTATTTGGAACACATATTTTTATTATATTTACAATATGGAATTAATACAACAGGTAGTTGCAATTTTAAAAATTATATTTTCTATAAAGATAAGTTATTAATAAGGTTCCTGCAAATATTCCATACATGAGTTATTGTGTAAAATAGACAAGAGTTGAATGAGCTTATGCTATGAATGATATTGTCAAACGTGAAAAAAGTGGCATTTTGCTACAAGAAAATCATGAACCAGTTTTGAAACAATGTCAAAATTTGTGGCTTTTGGTACTATGTGTATGAGGCCAACCCCGCCAAGAAGCACTCAGCAGCTTCAGTGTTTCCATTTCCTCCTCCTCCTATGTGTGCAGAGCCTGCAGCTAGCCCTCAGCCACTCTCCTTGGTGCAGGGTCGCATGCAGCCGTGCGCTGGCCCTGTGGATCTCCACTGCGGTGCTCACGCAGCCTCTTGTGCTCAGTCTCCTCTGCCCGCTGGGTCTGGGTTTGGATCTCAGTCTCTGAACTCCCTTGCAGGCACTGCAGTTCTTCCTGGATCCTGTGTTCCTGTTGCTGCATGCCCACTGCTGCCTCTTTCCTCAGTGTCACCTCTGTCTGCACGTGCCGTTCTAGGTTTTGTGCTTCCACCCCACCCTGTACCTTGGCCTGGGCCTGATCCCCTGTCAGCTGCTTCAAGACTGTGCTGCACTCTGCTATGCACATTTCCAGGCCCTCTTGGGCTCCTCAGTCACATGCTTTGCGGCCTCTGTCTTGCCATGCAGCCAATCTAGCATGGCCATGTGCTCGTTTCTCTGCCTATAGTCACTTTGGGGCAGCCTCTTGGGCGAGCTGTAGCTGGCCCAGCCGACTCCTGTTTGGACGGCTTCTGTGGGCGCTGGGTCTTTTTAAACTCAACTCTGAGTCAGTCCACTCTCTCCATGCAGCTTTGTGCTGCCCTGCAGCTTTCTCCCCAGCTGCCAGGCTCCTTTGCATTTTCCCCTGAGCCTCACATCACCATTTCTCTTCCTTCACACCAGTTTGTTGCTGCTGAGTAGCCTCTAGTTCCACCCCTTTCTTCCTGAGTGATGGGTCCTAGGCCTTCCTACAGATGTGTCCCAGCTCCAGCTCCAGCTCCAGCTCCAGCACTGCCTTAATGGCAGTAGCTTTCTTAGAGCTCATGTTCAGTGTGAGTGTCTCTTTCTGCCTGTCCCTGTTGCCTCAGTGTGACCACTGCCAGCCCCTTTTGCAGCTCTCACTCACTTTCTGATGGCTTATGCAGATAGGCAAGGGCTGGACTACATTCAGCCCTGAATCAGTGTAAGGGCATTGGTCTGGAAGCCCTGGCTGTTTCTCCATCTCCAGTCCCATGTACACAGCACATCTTGATTCCTTTTCATCCCCTTTCCCTTCCTCCTTGCCTCCCCCTGCATGAAAAAGGTCCCCTTTCCCCTTTGAAAAAGGTCTTGCTCCCTACTGCCCATCATTTACCTTTTTATTGATCTTTATTTATACTTTGGGTTTCTCATACAAGATACACCATGCAGTATTGAAGCTTGTCTGTCTGATTTATTTCACTTAACGTTATGGTCTCATGGTGCATCCATTTTCCTAAAATGGCTTACAGTTTTCCTTCTTTATGGCAGCATAGTACTCTCTTTCCATTTTTTAAATTTTAAAACAACAAAAAAAGAGATTAACAATGCTTACTATAATGTGCATTCTTATCTTCAAAGTGGCTATTCAGATTACAAGATACAGGCATGAAAAACTGATCAACCTATCAAACAATGAAAACACAAGCCATTCTTTTTGATGAACTAACAAGACATTAGTAGTACAATTATCTATTATATATGTGTGTGTGTATGTGTGTATAAGTAATCTTTCCTTCTTTCTTTTCTTCTTTCCTCATCCCAATTATTCTTTCCTTTTGAGCAGTTTCTTCCCCTTTCACTTCACAATATCTATTGTAAAATTTTTATCTATTTCTCTCTATGGTGTGTAAATATCACATTTTGTTTATCTATGCATCTGTTGAAGAGCTTATAGGCTTCTTCTAAAGTTTACTGTTATGAATTGTGCTGCTATTAACATGACTACACATGATCACTATAACATTTTAGATGCAGCAGAAAAATCAAAACTTCTTAAGGAAATTGATGGTAAGCTAGATAATATTCTAATTAAAAAATTCTACTCTCTGAAATACAACGTATCATCTTTAAAAATAGGTTTCATTCTTTAAACAGTTCGTCTATTCCTCCTCCTCTTACTTTTCCCTTTTATGTTTTCCCCTTTGCCTTTCCCTTTTCCCTCTACATTTCCTTCTTCTTCCTCCTCTCCTCTGTGGAAATGCCTACTTATGGAGTTCAAATCCAAAAACATGCTCAGAAATTATAAAGTGATGATTTAAAGTAGAAATTTCATGTTTTGGAAAAAGAAAAGAAGCAAGCATCATGTGCACAGATGGCTTGGTCCAAATCTGTGTCCCATTCTGCACAGAGGCTGGAGCATGGGTGGTGAAGGCTGGAATGCAGAAGTGTGGAGAATTAGCAACTTTTAAAATAAGGTGCTTCATGAAGGCTTTTGAGTCATGCAGGCCTCAGCTGTTTTTCTGGCCTTAGTTTTGGCTCCTATGCCAAACTAATGTATCTGCAAGCTAGGAAAAAAGAATAGCAAGAAAAGAGCAGGTATTGTTTTTCAGAGATTAGGATTTTTTTATGTTGTTAGACACATAACTTTTGATTTTCTCTTGGATATCAGATAAGTAACATAACTCTATGTAAAGTTACATTGTTTGCTTTTTTAGTTGTTATTAAAGACATGCATATCAACATATTATTGACTAAGAAAAAATTATATTCAAAGTCTCAGAGCAAGAATTTTTTCTTTAATTACTTTGTTTTTGTTCACAACAGCAAACATGGAATCACCTAGGGTCTGAGTCCCGAAGGTCAAATGGTTAAGTGCAAAGCAAATGCGTTGATTATAGAATGCAGCTTCAAGGGCTGACTCTCCAACAAGAAGTCTGTATCCCCACGCCCCCAAAATTTGGTACTTGGCACAACTTTATCAGTTGGCATCATTACTGAACGTTATTCAGCAAATTATTCAATACTTTTAATATTATGGAAAAATCTATGAGTAGTTTTCAATTTGAAAGGATGTTGGGCACATCACATTTTAGTAACAGGATATAATCAACTTAAAATATGTCAGAAAAAAATGAAACTCTCAGTAAATTGTTTCAGTATTTGGTGTTGTTTCACTCACACATGGTATATATTGAAACTCACAAAAATTTTGGTGGGAAATTTTGAAGCTGAGGGGCAGTAATTTCTAGTTTGCTCAATGGTAAAAATTCAACGTGCTGAACTCTACTTTGACTCATCCTGGATCATTTTCTGAGTTTGAAATTATGCCTTTAAATGATACTTGAGGTCTACTATGGTTATAAATAAGTCTAAGCTTTGTCCTCATGTAACTGAATGAATTCAGGAAAAATAAATTAAGACATAAAAGAATGTGTACATAAGTATAAAAATATGCCAGTTATGTGGTACATATTGTTCTCATCTAAGTGAAAGAAATATAGTAATATTATTATTAAAGAAGTACTTTGTCTTAAATGAGCTATGTAGGGAACATGTAATTAAAACAAGGTATGTATAAAGCATTAGAAAATGGAGCCATTTGAATAGAGTAGAAAAAAATCTATTGATATTATAGAATAAAATTTTAAAATATCGAAATCAATTGAAATTTGTATTTAGAGACAAGTTAGTAAATCTGTGTGCTTTGTGGAACTATTGCAGAAACACATGTACAGTAGCTTGAATGTGTTGCATTTTATCATAAATCACTCTCACAAAATTTGTGTTTGTATGCAATGCTTTTGGACAGCAATTGTGACGAAGAATCTTCAAATGAAATAAAACTTGATGATGGGGGAGTGAAAATGGAAGAATGCTTTTTAATATCTTTGCAGTTTTATGAAAGCCTGGATGGATTATGGTGGGAAAACAAAAAAAAATCAATGGAATAATATTTTTATGTCACTTAATTAAGAAATGTATAGAAGTTTGAGTTCAAAGCTGAATGTTAATATTAAAACTAAGGCACTCCAGAATGGAAACCTAAGGGAGACCTCTGTGGGAGACTTGTGACTGACCTTCATTTGATAATAATAGCCATTTATCAGTTTAGTTTCTGTTTCTGCACAGTTCAGTTTCTGTTTCGAGTTAAGTTTCTGTTTCTTCATATCTTGTCTATTTCCCCAAAGTCACGCACTTCCCCATATTAGGTTAAGACTACCCACTTTTGGCTAGTTACTTGCTGATGTCAAGAGGCTTAACTTCCTCATTCTCCATACCCTATATATACCCAACATTTCCTGCCAATAAATGAGACTTGATCAAAATCCTGTCTCGTCTCCATTTCTTGTGTCTCTTGTCCCTATCTCATTCCCATTCCCCCTCTAGGATCTTCATTGACTTACTTGTGGGTCGGGACAGAAACCCGTAGCATTTTTAATTTTTTTTCTAATTCTTGACTATGAGTACAGTGCATTGAAAATCACTAACTGTGGTACTTAGATTCGTTATCTCCAAAGAATATGGTGACTATTTTCACAAAATTATCACCCAAAACATTATTTTAACAATTATTTTAACAGTTATTGTAGCTTTTATTCACTTTAATACCTCTGTTTTGCCTTGGAAACACTATACAATGTAGATTTTGCTCTATAAATGGCTGTAAGACAAGAAAGAAAGAAAGAAAGAAAGAAAGAAAGAAAGAAAGAAAGACATTTAAATACTCTTAATGCCTTCCATTTTGCCATGACTTTCTGTTTTTATTATGTTCCAAAAATGTATTTAACATACTGTGATGCACTTCTGGAGTAAAAGAAATTTTGATAGTTTGTCCACCTTATTCTGTGATGCAGGGAAATGAAATATCCCCAATTATCCATAATATTCATGAAGACTGACATGATAGTGCAGAGTTCTAGGAAGAGTCCTGACCTTGGCAAGATGTGTAGTCAGGGTTCCATCAATAAGATGACAGGTCATGTAATGAGTAGTGTGAATTTAGAGATGAATGAGATAGGACAGAATACTGTTTATATATTAAATTTATTCCATAATGAATCTATAAAATACAAAAACTGTACACTTTAATGTTGTACTGTCATATAAGGTTTCCGTATATGTATATACTGTATATACTGAGTAATGTTTAAATCGATATATATATATATATATATATATATATATATATATCCTAAAGCATCATTTTCTTTGTTGAAATATTTTGAATCCTTTCTTTCAACCTTATGAGATGCACAGAAAATTACTGTTTATCCATAATCATCCTGCCCATAGATCTCTTTGCTCCAATCTTACTTGATATCTGATATCTGATACTGGAAAACTCTCCACTTCTCTTTCCCCTCTGATTCCTGGGACTGTCTGTCCATTTTGAGATGTGACAAGGTGAACACTTCACATCTGACACATGAATGACCTCATACAGTAAGTGCCTTGTGCATTTAGTATATTTCATTTAATAATCTCCAAATTTATCCATGTGGTCCCAAATGACAGCATCACATTATTTTTATGCCTCTAAATTATTATATTATTACTGTATTTTTCCCTATCTATCAGTTCATGGATATTAAATTTGCTTCCATGTCAGGGCTTCTGCGAATGGTACTGTACTAAACATGGAAGTGGAGATTTCTTCTCAAAAGACTGATTCCATTTCCTTTAGAAAATTCAATAGTCAGAGTACTGGTTCATATGGTAATGCAATTTGTAAATATTTTTTGAGAATGTTACTACAGTTTGTATCAGGGATGTATCCATTTGGATTTTTTGTACTGGTGACCAAACTCATGACCTTGCACTTATCAAGCTTAGAGCATTGAGCTAAATCTCTGCTCCTCATTTGTATACTTGTTCATGTTATAGCTGCCTTGATTTTTCTCCATTTCTTGTCAACATTTTTTGTCTTTTTATAATAATCATTCTTAAGTAATATTCCATGATTTTAATATGCTTTTCCCTAATGGCTAATGATATTTGACTACATTTTGTAGATTTGCACATCTTATTTAGAGTGATGTGTATTAAATTTATTGTTCAGTTTTCAAAAATATTATTGCATTTTTGGTATCAAGTATTTCAGTGCCTTGTATATTGTTGATATTAATTCCTTGTCAGTAATATACTCAGCAAATATTCAAACTCTTTCTGTAGATGATAGATCTTCATTGTCATGTCTGATACCTTTGTTGTGCATATGAGACTTACTCTGCTGTGTTGTCATTTATTTTTATTCTTTCTTGTTTCTTGTGGTTTTGAAATCTTATTCAAACACTCTTTCGTATTCCAGTATGCTAAAGCAGTTCCTCTATGTTTCTTGCAATAGTTCTATGTATGACATTGAAATCTTTAATCCATTCTGACTTCATTTTGTGATTGATGGCAGTAAGGCTTCTAGTCTCATTAGGCAGCATGTAATTTTCTTATTCCCACGAATTACTGAGATTTCCCTTTCCCTGTATGTGTTGAAAATCTATTGGCTTTTGTTTCTGGAGTTTGTGTCTATTCTACTTTGTCAGAGTAGACTCTTTGACAGTTTTTCTAATACAACATTTTTTGATAACTAAAGTATTGTTATATATTTTAAAGTGGGTAATATAATCCTTTATTCTTCTGATTGAGATTGTTTGAGTACTATGCGTTTTTTCTATTTCTATAAAGCTATTATTTTCCTAGTATTAAGAAGAATATCATTGATAATTTCATAGGGATTGCCATGAATCTTTAAATTACTTGGGATCGAATGGACATTTTAACAGTGTTAATATTTACACTTCATAAATTTGGAATATGTAAGTGTGTGTGTGTGTGTGTAGAGAAAGAGAGAGAGAGAGAGAGAGAGAGAGAGAGAGAGAGAGAGAGAGAGAGAGAAAATTTCTTCAGTTACTTTCACAAATATCAAGATTGGACTGGAGGAATAATTCACTTCCTTGGTTCAACTTTACCTCAATATATATTATTATATGGTTCTCATAAATAGGATTGTTTTCTTGATTTCTATTTGCTATTTGGGTTGTAGTGATGCCTGATTTTATAGCAATAAACCTTGTTAAAACCATTTAGTATGTTTCCGTGATTGACTGGAGTTTTATAATTATATGGTCAATTTTGTATATAGACAAACACATACATATATATTCTCCAATTGTGAAACTGAACTTCCTTGTTTTAGAAACTTTCCATGTTTCCTCCATTCAGTACAATGGCAGTTATTGTTTCATTATACATGGCCTTATTACTTGAGGTATGTTCATTCTATACTTAATTTATTCAAGATTTCTGTGATGAAAGAATGTTAAATTTTATCAAATGCTTTCTCTGCTTTTATTGAAACTGATATTCTGCTATAATTCTATAATTCATCTTGTTGATTTGGTGTTTCTTTTTATTGATTTTCATGTGTTTAACTACACTTGCGTATCTGTCACGATCCCTAGTTGATCATGGTCAATTAAATTTAGTACACTGTGAGGCTTAATGTCCTATTTTTTGAGGATTTTTGTGTGTATTAGCTTGTACCATCTTTTTCAGTGTGGTTGTCTGGATTTACTAATAGCATAATGCTGACTTCATATAATATGTTTAGAAAAATTTCCTTCTTGGTAGTTTGGAATGTGTAATACAATACATATTGAAAACAGATCACATCAAGAGCTGAAGATAACCAATATAAAATTTAAAAATATCTTCAAATATTTTCTTATGAAATCATATTATAATATTGAGCTTTATAAATTACCATATAGTATGTTTGTAACTAAAATATTATTGGTGGAAACTTTTACGGGATGAGTTAAAAGTATTATTTTATGAATTGGTTACTTAGGATGAGCCTACAAGGGCTAACACCTAATATATCAACAAAGAATTGTAAATATCTGACTTAATTTATCTTCCTCTAATGTATTAGATGTTTCTACTCTCCTGAAAGAATCTGTTGACATGATCTTGGAAAGCCAACATTCTATTCAATACTTGTATTATTTTGCTGTATGTCTCCTTTGCTATTATATGGCTATATTTCATGATGGAGATTTGTAGATATCACATATATTTACACATAATTTATATGTGGTAGTACTGATAATTATAGTAAGCCATGAAGTATGACTCAGTTCCATTCTGGGAGAACATTTGTAAGTCAGATTCCTTCATAAGTCTAACAAAGTGAGTTATACACCTTTGGCACAAATATACAATGTAAAACATAAAAAAGAACACACACATACAAACACAGTAACTCCAGACTGTGCTGTGTTGCTGTGTGCTATCACACTGAACAGACAGCACACAGCAGCACAACTGTGACAATGTCTGGTAGACCCATAAAATACTTCCGCAATTTGTTTGCATTAATGAGTGCCAAGTCTGTTTCTATCTGTGAAAATTTGGAATGCAAATGATCATAAGTCTGGGAATTACTATATGATATTTTTATTCCATGTTTAAAAAATATACTACTGAAGAATGAACAAATTTTCTAGAAAAATCCAGAGACAGAACAGTCACAATGCAAACTGACCATCGTCAACTTCTCACCCTTATGTCTAGTCTCACTAGAGATTGTACCAAAGAAACTTGTAAAGTTTTAACTCAAACTTATTTCAATTTTTTAATATTTCATACTTTTCATTTTATAAAAAGTAAACAACCATGCTGTTTCACTTGGAAAACCATAACTCTGTGACCTCATTCATGCTGGTGGAGCTTTCAGAATACTCACAACTCCAGGTACCTCTCTTCCTGGTGTTCCTCGCCATCTAAATGGTCACTCTGATATTTTTTGAGTTCCTGTTGCATGATGTAGTGTTTCCCATCTTTTGACTTCTCATCTATAAATTTCCTTTTGGGCTAGATAGGTTTCTGTATACTGCATATAACTGAATGTTTTTTCTTGATCCATTCAATCAGTCTGTTTCTTTTAATTGGTGAATTGAGACCATTTACATTAATGGTTATAACTGATACATATTGGATCATTTTTGTCATGTTATCTTTCTGCTGTTGTTTCAGTACATTTCTCCTTTGTTTAACTGTTTGTGTTGCTAAGTGGCTTTTTTTCTGTTGGAGTTCTTGGAGCCATAGTTATTTTTATGTCTGTCTAGATTGTCTTTCAGTATTCTTTGCAGTGTTGGTTTGGTAGTCATGAAGTTCTTCAGTTATTCCCCATCAATTTTGAAGAGCAGTTTTTCAGGGTACGTCAGTCTGGGTTGGAAGTAATTATTCTTTAGGATTTGATGTTTCTCTCCATGCTCTTCTTGACTTCATCGTTTGTGCTGAGAAGTCTGCTGTAATTCTGATGGGCTTTTCTTTACAGGTAATTTGTCTCTTTTCTCTAACAGCTGTTAATATTCTGTTATTATGTTGAATTTCTGGGATATTGATTATTATATGTCTGGTTATTGCTAATTGGAGTTCTACATGCTTCACTTATCTGTGTGTCAGTTCCCCTCCAATGTTTGGGAAATTTCCTGCTCTTGCTTCTGTAAATAGTCTTTTTATATCATTTATGTTGTCACCTTTTTCATTTGCACCTATCAATCTTATGCTGTCATTCTTTGCATCATCTTTCAACTGTTGAATTGTTATTTCCTGATTCCTTGTTATTTTTAAACGATCTTTCCTCTCTTGTTCACTAGCTGGAATCTTGTCATCAAGGTCTAAAAGTCTATCTTCACATTCATTCTGGTGATTTTGCCAGCTTTCAATGCAAGTTTTGATTTTCTGGTTATCTCTTTGAATTGTTTCATGTGTTCTATTTCCTTCTTATCTTGTTCAGTCACAGTTTTGATTTTTTGCAGTGCTCCTCAGTTTTTTTTAACTCTGTCTTCTTTAGATGTATTCAGCATTTTTTATTATGTTTATCATTTCTTCTTCTATGTAGGAGATAATTTCTTACCTGTGCTCCTTTACAGCTTCATGGTACTGTTTCTTTACTTCAGTTGCTATCATTTCATAAGTTTCAGGTATATGGCTTACACTTTGTTCTATGTCCACGTCTCGTAGTTTGCTTGGGAGGAGCTGGAAATTTGAGATTGCACTTTGCTCTTTTGTTTTGTCATGTTCCTACATTTCCTTGGGGAAGCTGAATGCAAGGTCTCAGTTGCTTTCTGTGTTGAGGATGTCTGTACCCCAGGGAGTTCCCCTGATTGAGTGGAGTTCATTAAGCAGGCCTTATCAGGTCCCTAGTGGCACTCTAAGGCTACTCAAGTGGGGGAAGCCTTCACTATGCACACCTTCAGGACACCCAATGTGTCTCTCTGAAGCTCCCTGGTTGCTTGAGGTTGTTGGGCAGGACTCTACCAAGTTTTGAGTGGTACACCAAGGATCAACAGCCAGATGGAGTACATTGTACAGGCCTTCAACTCATGCTGCATGATGCAACAAAGCTCCCCAGGTTCTTGGTGTCACTAAGCAGGATCCAGGTTCCAAGTGAGGCACCAAGGTTGCACAGAAAAGTGGAGTTTGCTCTGCAGACCTTCCACTCACACTTCTCAGCACAGGAGTTACCCTGCTACTCTGTGTCACTGGGTGGGAAATACGGTATTTTATGCAATGGAAAGCAACTCAACTGTAAAGAAGGATAACCTCAAGCCTCTTATAAGTAAATGGATGCAGCCAGAGATCATGCTCAAGTGTGAAATGGTTTGGACTCACATGAGTGAACATCATATTGTTACCCTAGTATTGAAACCTGAAGAAGTTAATGGCAGTCAAAATGTACACTATATATTGTGAAGGTAAAATGGGAGGAAACATCTAAAAAGAGAAGCTGGTAGTCATTATTACCTTCCTATTACCTTGTTTTGAAGTCCTATATCATTTTCATTGTTTTGCTTGGTTTGGTTTTATTCTGTTTTTTTTTTTAGATTCTATTACATCTGCTGGTATAAGCAGATATTTTGAAGATAGTAAGATATATTATTATAGCCATTGTGAATTTCCTATCATCTTGTTTTGAAGTCCTGTATCACTTTTATTGTTTTGTTTTGATTGTTTTGGTTTTATTCTGTTCTGTTTTATTTGATTTTATTATGTCTTATGGGATGGGAAACTTTTTAAAAGATAACAGGATATATTATGGTAGCCATTGTTGATTTCCTATTATCTTGTTCTGAAGTCCTGTATCACTTTCATTGTTTTGTTTTGATTGCCTTTTCTGTTTCATTTTGTTTGGTTTTATCTTCTTTAAAGAAAATTTTAAAAATTCTAAGCCCTGGTATAGTTAAATCATATTTGACATTGTATATTTTGTTTCTTCTGCATGTACCAGAACAAAAACTGTGTTTGTAAATATATGTCCATCAAAGTAGTTTGGTCATTTGTGTCAATAAGATGGCACATCAATTTTTATTTTTTCTTACTTTTTGAAAATTTGATTGAAAAAATTTCACTAGGGCTGGGGATTTAGCTCAGCGGCTTAAGTGCCTGCCTGGCAAGCGCAAGGTCGTGAGTTCGATCCCCGGTACAAAAGAAAAAAAGAAAAGAAAAAATTTCACTTTCATATCTGAGAAAAGTGTAGAGATCTCAATTTCAGCTAGTTTATTCTATGATAGACAGTATAACAAGGTTTTATATGTAACACATAGTTCTTTTTAGGCATCAGTTATTTATTGATATAAAGGAACCAGTCACAAATTCCAGTGATATACAACAATTGATTCTTGTATTAATGTCCTGATTGAAGTATTTCTGTTGTTATCAGATGAGTGACTTGAGGTTTGAGAATGGTCAATTTTATTTCAATTAAATACCAGACTAAGCTGGGGATTTAGCTCGGTTGGCATGAGCACTTGCCTGGCAAGCACAAAGTCATGAGTTTGATCCTTGGTACCAAAAATAAATAAATAAATAAATAAATAAATACCATACTATACTGAATATATTAGTGTGATTCAAATATAGACACTTACAAAAAACTACTTAATTTTTAATTTCTACACATAACCATAATGATAATAATTTTTCACACTTGTAAAGTCAAACATTAATTAGCTACTTAATTTTAGTCTACCATTTTTTTTAGTTTTGAGAACAGGCTTCCCCATGCTGTTGTGCCAGCTCTTGAACTCACTATGTAGCCTAGGCTGGACTCGAACTCATGGTTATTCTCTTGCCTCAGCCTCAGGTGCCAAGAATACAGGCCTCGACCAACACACCTGGCCTCTATCCTAACCATTCCAATTCTAGCTAAAATATAGTATTCCTTGAAATTATCACACATGTCTCATTTTCAAATACCTATAGAGAGTGCATTTTTCAGCATTTCATTGTCAGCATCCATGGTGTTGGTACTTTAGTGGTTCAGTCATTGACATCACTGTATTGTTTCTGTTACTTGGGTGCTGCAGAAGTAGATGGAGGAATTCCATTAGGTGAGTGTACATTCCTAATGCTACAACCTTGAGGGTCATACTGAGGAAGAGGAGAAATATCTACAGCAAACACCTGGCATCCAACATACCCAAATTCTCCAAAACCCCACTGAAGGTATATTCAAGATTTCATATAAATCTTATAACTTTAAATGGAACAATATGTAAAACAGAATGTTAAATAGATTGCCATGTAAATATGGACCAATCATGTAGTAAACAAAGTGAAAATTACAAGAAAAGTACATAGAATATGTTTATAGTGAGAGTGTAGGAATAGGTATGAAGGGTCATTTTTTAATTTTAATGGTTTTCAGACATACGAGGTCTATACAGGTAAATTGTTTTTGTTTCTGCTTTAAGGCAAGAAGATCAACATATTACTGATTTTGATGAAATTTTTAATTTCTACACATAACCATAATAATAATAATTTTTCACACTTGTAAAGTCAAACATTAATTAGCTACTTAACTTTAGTCTACCAACACCCTAAACAACAGAAGAGGAAATTTCATCTAACTATGTTTTGAGTAGCTCAGGATTCTCTGGGGTTTGTGTCCCCCAAGTCAGGCAGTTAAATGTAAAACAACATGATGAACGAATATAAAATGTCTCTGTCTCCCTCACAGTACCATTATACTTCCTCCAAATATTTTGAAACTTAGAATATTATATTTTAGTTCTTTTCTCTAATTTTGCAAGAATCACCCAATGGGAAAATTTATTAGTAAATTTTAATTTTGAAGGAGGTTGTACCTGCAGTTTATTAAAAATGGTAAATAAATAATCAAGTGGTAATGGGGATCAGGAAAAGCTGGATTTTGGTGAGTTGCTCCACAACTGGATATCTTTTCATCTACTATGGGATATATTAAAATTCAAGGATCTTTGGGAGAGAAAAATGTATGTCAGCTAAGATAGGATTATGTCTTCTTAATTCACCTAATGGTGAAAATTCAAAACATTATGCTTTCCTAATTTCTAGATCATTTTACTGAGTATGAAACTATGTCTGTCTATGTTTGTAAGACAAATTAGAGGTTTCAAATGTAATTCTCAATTTAAAACTTGTATTCATGAGATCAATGAGTTCATAAAGTATAAAGTCCAATACATACATCAATGCTTATAAATTACTGAAATATTCCAGAAATTTTATAAACTTGTGAATAAATGAGGTACAAGTAAAATATAGTAGAAGAAAAATAGTGATCAGTATTAATCATAATTCTTGGATGAAGCATGTAAGGAAATCTCTATAGAAATAAGATACTCTACAAATTTCTAGAGGATATAAGCCATCTGAGTGGATAAGCAGCAATAAATTATTGTTTTTAAAGAATAAAATTTTAAAATGCTGATATGACAAGCATTATATTCAATGACAAAATAATTTATAAATACTTCCTGGGGATATTATAGAAGCTTAAGTGGAATAGTTTCACTTTGATATATTTTGTAATAAAGTGATACCAAAAAAGTTAAAGTATTGTTTTCAAGTGTAAGTGATACAAGGATTGTACTTTCAAAACTTACTGTGAATCCTTCTGCAGAAATGAAAGGTAGTAAAAGTGGGAGTGCATAGGGAGGGACTCCTTAAACAGTTCTCAGATATTCACTTTTTTCACTGAGATTATTATGCCATAAGCAGAAAGGTACCAACTACTTCAGAAAAAAGGAAAATGAGTTATGCATCACTGGATGGAGGAATCAGTGGAAATTTGATTTCAGAATGGAGTGGTAATTCTAAAACAAAGTATTCTAGAAATCCTTAAGATATCCTTCTTCCTTTTTCTTTCCTAGTGCTTTAAAACTGAGTTAGACAGATTCATAAACTCCAAGAAATTCTCCAGAGACTTCATTACCTCCAAAGAGCAGTACTTTCACAAAGATATTACAGTACCAATATTTTAGCAATTGTGTCTTCTATGCATTTTCATGTATGCACTTAATTGTAAACACAACATATTAGTAACACAAAGTGCATTCTCTTCCAGAACTCAGAATAAAGAATATTTCTGAACAGTTTACAAATTTCTCAAATTTCTGTGGTTTGTAGATATATAGAATGGTTACAATGATCAGCATGAAGGCTAATAGTCCTCAGTTAAGGCAAGCAGTATGTCAAGGTGTCAATGCAGTTAGCACAAAAAATCAGAAATGAGGAATAAGGCAAAAAAACAAGTGGGAAAAACATGTCATAACAAATGCAAAATACTGAAGATTGTCCAATTTCTTTGTGTGCAAAGTGAAGCTTTATGGGTGACCAATATTTCATGAATAAAATATAGCATCAGAATCGACCAACCTGAATTCAAATAATGCACTTCAGGTTCTAAATTCTCAGACACACCAAATGTAGGCAGTTTCCTGTTCTTACTCCACCTGCTTGTGAGTAGATTCCCCTTGAATGGAATTGTGGTGCAGACCTCTGCTCAGGAAAAGTAGATCCACACTGAGAATATAAAGTGGATGCTGTAAGCTATTCTTAACCTCTCTGAGAAGTAAATGGGAAAACAAAGTAAAGATGTTTACGAAAGAAAAACTAAAAGGAGCTATTCTGATGGCTGCTATAGGTGAAAGTCTTCCTTGCAAACATAAGAAATAAGTTCTCCTTTTGCCCCTGAAACAGTCTTGCTATGCTGCCCAGGCTGGTCTCCAAGTCCTGGGCTTCTGATTAGCTGGGGTTGCTAGCATACACCAGTCTACCACTCTGGCTTTATCATTGTTGTTGATATCTAGCTTTTGTTTTTACTTAACACAGTAGCAATATGGCTATTATAGCTCCTAAAAGAAAACAAATATAATATTAATTACCACATCCAGCCAAATGTGGTGGAGCACACCTGTTATCCTATTGCTGGGGAGGCTGATGCAGAAAGATCACTGTGAGTTTGAGGTCAGCCTGGGCACGTAAGACCTTGCCTCAAGCAAACAAAAAACAGCAAAAACACATCTTAACCTAAATGTTTATATATAGAATTGACTGAAGATTAGCACTGTGGTTTCTTCCACTTGTGAGTTTTAAGGAAGTGTCCCTTAGACATACCAATAGGACTTTCAGTGTAACAAATGGAGAGCAAGATATTTCTAAGGAAGAATGAACCCAACACACATAAAACTAACCAGAAATTCTTAGCTTTTAAATTGCATCAATAGATATCTTGATAATGGTCTAGAGGATCTCAGAAAGGCTGCTAAGTTACTGTTTGGCAGAAATTCAAGAAATTCTGTCTCTAGGCCAATTTACTGAACCTTTAAACATGTAATAGTGGCATCCTATTTCCTTGTACTAGTAATAGATTTTATAGAAAAATTCTGAACCCACATAACTATACCCAGATGAAAGTAACCTGAATTATTGTATATAAGTCAAGCCTTTTGTCCACATATGGGACAAGTTAAATAATGTTCTAAAAGAGCCATCAAATCCTCTTCCTGTTGGACAATATGATGGTTGGTGGTTTGGCTGACAGAGGTTGGTAATGGCAGATTTCATTCATAAGTGCCATTCCCCAGTAATTGTCAATGCTGAAAGTGTTGACATTACTCAATTGTGTTCAAGATGGTTCGGTCATATATGTTGTATAGCCAAATCTACTTCCATAGCCAGTCTTTTTATTTAGACATTATGGTGTAAAACTTGGATACTCAGACTTTTAGTGAATTAAAAAAAATATTTTCGTATTTTCAAAGTGAAGAGTGTTATCCTACCTCATAGGCTGCCATACCCAAGTCTGACACATAAAGAAAGGGTGTTTGATTGTTTGCATGAGATAGTAACCTTGTAATACTAGATGATTTGGAATTTATAGTTGCTGATTTATAATGACTGCTTATTTCTCTCTTATATAATATATACTAATAATGGGATATAAAAGAAATACAAACAATATGAAATCTTTACATTTTCTTCAAAATGCATTTAATGAAAACAATTTATATTATATTACAGACTTCATAAGCTAATAATGGAACAAACAATGATGAGATAACTACAGAATAGCTATCAGTAACACATTTTTATCACACAGCTGAAATTTACCCTAAATTAGATGTTGATGATTGCCTCACAATAGGTATATCTACAATGTGATAAACTTCAAGATATTGCTATAAAACTATAAATACATTGCATATACATTCCACACTCATAAAATTGTACACTATGTTTGCTTATGTTTATTTCAATTATTTAATTTTCTCAAAAATTCCACTACTGTGATCCTATGACTACTGTGATGTGCCCACTGATTTTCAGCTTGCTACATGTAGTTAAACTTTTCAAACAATTATAGTAATATGAAAGTATCACACATGGTTAGAAATATTTTTTATGAATTAACCATATCAAACTGTAGTATTCTTTTTTTTTATTTACAGAAAAGAAACCCGTGGACAATTCTGGCTTGCCATAACAGGAAGTCAGTGAGTGGGTGAATGAGAATAATAAGAGAAGCAGAACGCTAATGAATGAAAACTGACCATTGTCAGCTGTTGTTTATTTCAATTCTCAGGAGCCAGGTCAAAGTGTCCACTGCCCTGTATACAGTCCTGGTGCTCATGCTGAATCCCCCTCCTCTACAGCCTCAGAAACAAGGATGTGAAAGACACAGTCAACACGCTGATCATCTCCAAACTAAATTATCATTCACATTAAATTACATAAAGTTTTCTTTTAGTCTTAAAAATTTAATTTTATGTCTTTTATTTGTAAGTGAATAAACATTTATGTTTGAATTAATTAAATATTGAACTTAGCAATGTGTGGTCAGTTTTTGAAATACTATAGTGTTTTCTTTGATTTTATTCAAACGTAATTCACCTCATCCATTGCGTGAGTGGATTTTTTGACAGAAAATCCACTCAGTGGATTGGAACTGAGACTGAAGAAGATGAAATCTGTACATAAAAACTCCCTTTGTACTTTGTGGCTTTATTTTAAGTTTTGCTTAATGAAAGTCCTGCCAACACAGATAATAGCTTCTCTTAGTGAATACAAACTGAAGTCTGCAGATCTCCTTTGACTCAGCAAGTTCTCTCAAAAACATTAGTTTTCCATGTTCACAGTGCAGTTTCAAGCACAATGATTACTTTGGGTACACGTTATGAAAATGTTATCTGTCTCGGGGTAAACAATTGGTAAAAAATACTAGCAATCAAGGCTATTACTTTCAGGGATTGTTTCTATAGTATGCTGCTATTGTTTTAGAGATTCCATATTGTTCTTGCTGTAGTGTTTTGTTCAAATTAATTGCTTTGCTTTATTCAGTGTTAGAGTTTGATTAGTTTTATTCTGTTTTGTTTTTGGTTTGATTTTGCTATGTCGGATGGAATGGACAACTATTGTGAAATAGCAAGAAATACTATGGTAGCCATTGTTGATTTCTTATTATCATGCTTTAAGGTTCTGTACCAAGTTCACTGCTTTGTTTTGATTGGCTTTATTCTGTTTTGTTTTATTGGGTTTCATTATCTTTAAATAAAAATTTAAAGCATAGCAACATTTGATGTGTTTTGCTTACTATGAATGTAACATGTTACACTTAAATTGTCTTGAAATGCTGTTGATACCAAGAAAATGTTTCAACTCACTTCTAAAAATACTTACATCCATTATTTACCAACACAAAACCATAATTGTTAAATTGTACCCTTGATCATGCACTATATTCATCTACTGCTTATCTGTGAATAACATCCACTTTTACTTAGTATCTTAATATTTTTAAGTTACGTATTTTTCCCTAACCTCTCATGAATGTCCATCATTAATCACATTGTTTAGATCTCTAAAACAGACCTCTGCTCCCTGCACCATCATTATAAATTGAGCACTAGCAGTTAATACAAAATTAACATTGCTTTTTAAAAACAAAAATGATAGCAACAATAAAATTTATAAATTACAAATATAATAAAGAATTCATAGGTTAGAAACTACAAATATAATAAAGAATTCATAGGTTACTTTCTATGGATAATGAGGCTGAGCTTCCATCCACAAGTGATAAATGCATTCCACAAAGGAACACCCGGGCCTGACAAGACCCAGCTCAGGCAGCAGCAGCTTCAAACCTGGCTTGGCTGGGCCTCATCCTCCCCAGCCCACGGTTCAGGACAGTGTGGTGGGGTGCACAGCCTGGGCTCATTTGCTGGTTGCCTGCACTATAGGGCAGCTGTGATTCTTTGAGTTAGCAAAATTTTTTTCTTCAAACTGGGTTTCATTATGCAGTTCAGGCTGGCCTTTAACTGATTTTGTAGTCCAGGTTGTTTCAACCTCACAGCGATCCTCCTGCCTCAGCCTCACACTCAGCAGAACCTTTAGTTGTCAAACTCAGAGCACAAGCACTCATGAGAGGTAACCCAGCAAGAAAGGAGACAGAGGAGTGCAGCGGACATCTGAAATGTGTGAAGCTGACCTTGAGATGGCATCATTGCTCAGTATAGAATATGAAGGACTCTCCATGTGTTGTACCCCTGTAATACCAGTAATATGGAGTCTGAGGTAGGAGGATCACTGCAGTACATTCAAGGCCAGCTTGAGCTGCATAAGGAAATCCTGTCTAAAACTTAACAATAATAAAATAGAATTTTAAGTTAAAAAAAGAATAGGAAGAGCCAAAATAAGGGGGATATGAAAACACTGAAAGTGCTTCAACTCTGTTACAGGTTATGCATAAAAAAGATACAAGAAAGAGTCATCAAGGAAGAGACAGACCTCTCACAGTATCACTAAAAGATTTCTAATCTTAAGTTCACATTAGTTAGAAGACTGAGTAATTTAGTTCTTCGCAGATTTTATCAGAGATGGCAGCTTCTTCAATAGACTGGGAGATGAGGTTCATAAAGTGCTTATTAGAATAAACAGATAATAATTTACTGTACAATAATTTAATAATAATAATAATAATTTATCTGATTAAAATCAGATAAAATCAACTTATAATGGAACAGATAACTGTACATCTCATGCATTCGAGGATGTGGTTCTTAAAGATAGAAGAACTGAAGGACTAGAGTGGGAAATTGAAAAGAAAGATTTACAGAGGTTTACATATATATGAATGTCTGTAGGTATATACAAGATAGGTAACTATACTACTAATCTCTATTAGTTCATCAAAAAGGGCAGTTTTGTGCTTTCTTTCTTTGATCATTTTTTTCATTCCTGAATCTTTTAACCTAAGCAAGTGCTTCTGGGTTAACAGTACATAATGTATTAACTAGTGTTAATTTCCTACTTTTTTGTGAATTTCTATCTTTTTCTATCATTTCTATCTTTTTTGTTTGTTTTCTGCTTTTTAAAATAAAAAAGTGATCACTCAATGGGAGGCAAAGTATAAAGAGGTAAAGGTGAGAAATGCACAGTCTCTGGAAATGCTTCAGGAAGGCTAAATGAAAGATGAAGCGGGAGCACTTCTGCAAGGTGAGGAATCATGAGGGATGGAGCAGGAGCTGACTATATAGATGACTTCATTTCATCAGAGCAGGAAAGATCTATAGTGAGAGTTACAGCAGAGTCCTCCAAATACCAGGAGCGGCAGGAGAGGAGAAAGAACCTCACAATCTAGCCAGTAGGGGGGGTTACATTGGCATTTGAAGTTAACACAAAAATTAAACTTTCAGGGTTTTTAAACAAAATGTAGACACTTAATGGTATGCAGCTACTAAACTACGCAGTTTTGTTGAAGGAACAATGAGCAACCAGCTAATGGTCTATAATTTTATGAGGGATTTTTTGGCCTAAAAGTAAAAAGAAAAAATGTACAATTTCAGTATAATTTAATGATTATTATGTACTATTCATACTTCTTATGATTTTAATTTTTCATCATTCAATAAAAGTATTATTAAAAAAATAAACATAAAGTGGTAATCATGTTTGTGTAATATCTTTGCATATCTCGGGTGGGTAAACTAAACATAGAAGGTTCATGTTTATAAATTTTTATATCACAATATCTAATTCAATAATCTACTTGTTCTCAAAGTCTATAAAATACATTTTGGTCTGCTAAGTGTATTTTTATTAGTTTTGTACAGGCAAAATTAGTTTAAAATTGCTTCTTTTCTGGATCTTTAGTAAATTATTTTAAAGTTTAAGGACATTTTCTTCTGGGGATTCTTTGGTTCCCTATAGGGATTCCCAAGTGACATGGCCCCCATGACTGGAAAGTCAGCTGCTGGCCCAATGGGCTTCCCTTTTCCTCAAGATGAGTCACTCTTCTACTTTCTCTCTGCATCCTGTTAATGCCTCTCCAGAAAGAAAATGTGTGTAATTAAATTACCTGTCCTGAAGAGGGGATTATTTAAAGGCTTTTCTAAAACTTAATGTACCTATATGAAACTAAAATAGAATTCTCAATGTTAAAAACAATTAAATTTCCTTAAAATATTCATCTGCTCTTAATAGCATTATAAAAACTGACATGAGAAGGATTTCATGTTTTATCAATACAACTTTTTGTTTGTTTGTTGATTACTTAGGGAACTGAGTCTTTGTAAGGATTTAAGAGTTGGTCTGCTGTAAATTCTATTAAATTAAATTATTCAATTATTTTAGAGGATTGGTTTTAAATGTTGATTAAATGAACAACTTTTTTTTAGATTACTGTACAGTACATATACAGCTATGGCTAAAGCTGAATATGGATCTGAAGTTAAATAGGATGTGTGAGCTTTATCTAAATGTTCAGAGTTTATAAAGTTAAAGGTACAGAGAGGAATACATACAAAAACAAAAGTCAAATGAATAAATGATATCCTGATTTATATCATAAAGTCAGTCTTAAAGCCTCTATTCAGTAGAAATGTAATTCAAGAATTAAAGTCAAATAAATGTTAAAAATGTATATTTCCTAATATGTAATTTGTGAGAGTTTTACAACAGCAAATATTAGGCAATATGTTCACCAATATTATAGCTGGCTCATGATATACGTTGGTACACTTTAGTATGTGCATTGAGATTCAGTAGGTGATAAACTACTAGGATGACTTGTCAAATGCAGAGAGGTGTGTATGTGGTGTCATCCAAAGTAGCCACAAAGCAGAAACAAGGAGGAAAAGCAGATTGTTAAAAAAAAAAAAAGAGCGTATGTGTTAATTCTGAATTTTGGAGTGTTCAATAATTTAAAATACAATGAAATATAGTAAGCAAAGCCAGGCTACCTTTCTAAAGAAACAGAAGATCAACCTTGTTATTGTTGATACACTGTGTCAAACTGAGAAGTTTAGAAGTTTAAATGAGAGACTCAGCAGGGAGCCAGGGTTCCTCCTTTGTAAATATCCTCATCCTTTGCAAAGGTGGGCAGAGAGATTTTGTTAATGCTACACCTCTCTTAAAGGGGACTGGGGGAGTGTGGCCTGCGTACAATATAAGCCAGGAGTAGAGGCTAGTTTCCTTCCCTTTTGCTCTGCCCTCCTTTTGCTCTGGGTGCTGCCTTGAAGAGTTGCCTCAGTGCCATGCCACCCTGCCTTGGAGCCAGCTGACTATGGACTGAAACCCCTAAAAGCTGTAAGCTAAAAAAACTTTTCCTTCCTTCATTTTGGAGGTCAGGTGTTCTGTCCCAGCAACAAGAGACAAATATTTAAAATTATATTTTGAATTGGAAAAAGGCTATTTTCTACAAATTATCTGATTTTTCTTGTAGTAAACATCCCAAGAGTCCCTGGGTTTGACTCCCCAAAGTCATGTATTTAAGTGCTAAACACAGGACAGGACACTTATGTTTGCTTTTTAAGTACAGTATCCCCAAGTTTGCCTAGGTTCAGGGTTGTTGTTTATACTGAGAAACATTTAATTTTCTCAGCATCTTTTGTAGAATATGTTTTGAATAAACTTCTCATTGCCTAATTACAAGCTAAGCAATTTTATGAGCAATGCTACAATTTTAAGAAACACCTATAAATAAGTTCATTTGCAATTAAAGGAGTTTTCAGTGGGAGATTAGGAAGGGTGTGTGTGTTCTTGTAACTTATTTTCGTAAGTAGTTTATTTTAATTCAGATATGGAAAATTACAAAACCAGAAATATGAGTATTTTTGTAAAAAAAATTTCTTTGCGGTTAGTAACAATTGTATCCATCTCATTCACCTAAGAACAGAAATACATAGTATTAAGCCCTTGTCTGCATTTTTAAACAACTTGATGAGATTTTTATCATTGAATTTCATGTGTAATATTTCAAGCTCTTAATCCCATTGAGGGATATTAAGATAACACTGAGTTTTGAGTGTCAGTTTTAAAAATCTTTTGGAGAATATTGTAAAGTATAAAACTACAAAGAAATGTAATGGAGTTTATATAATAAATTTTATTTTAAAGTAATATAAGTGGAATCAAATCAGAGAGGCAAATTTTAAAGTTGAGATTAATTATCAAAGTTTTCAGTACCATTGTTGCCTGGAATTTTAAAACATGAGTAATAATTTTTCAGTCTGAATCTTTGACAGCTTTACCAGAGTTATTTAAATTCTAGAATAATCACAATTGTATATGGCATTCAAGCATTATTCTCATAGACTGGTTAAATTGTCTGGTTATAATAGAAGTTTGAACTCTGCGTTTCTAACCTGTAAGGATTCCTCAATCAAAGCAACCTGCTCTCCTGCATTATATACAGCCATCTGTTCAGCCATGGAGAGTGAAGATATAAAATTATGCCAACACAATGCTGACATTGCAGCACAGTGACAGGGAACCCTTGCTAATCGTGGACTGCAGGGAGGATTGATTAGTAAATTGCCTAGGTCTCTTCTTGTGCAGTTGCTTTATCTAGGAAGCGTGCGTAGAAGTTTTCTTATTTTAGATGACTAAAACTTATCACAGTTTTAAATGTGCAAAAACCTTTGGTTTTTATTTTTTTATGACTCCAAACCTTTGTATCTTCAAAGTTCAGTGGCACTTATGTTATGTCTATGACACTCTCTATAATATCTTATTAACTGTTATTCCAAATAAAGAGAAATCTGCTTTTATTATTGTGTATAAGTTCTTTTGATAGATTTTATCAGTGCATATTGACACTTTATACTGATGCCCCCAAAAGAGATACACGGATATACAAAAAGAAACTATGACATTATCTAAAATCTTATTATTATGTTATATTAATATATCTCAAAAATTTTCATGACTATTTCCTTAGGAGCCATTGGAAGATATTTTATTGCCTTTTGTAATGATTGTATGGTAAGAAGACCTTAAAATCTGTCAGTATTATTAACTAAACAAGGATAATGTTGACATATCCAAGGAGAAAATTAAATGCAATTCCTAGTATAGATATTCAATTACATGCAATTCCTATAAGAAATGGGAGTGCTCCCTACCATTTTAGCTGGATAAATCAACTATTACTGTTTTATCATGACTAAATGACATATATAAACTATGCAGGTGGAAGCACACTGATAATATTACAAATGACATGCCTCACAGTGCTCTCTTTGATGTATTTCCCTTTTAAATTAAATATATTGGGACATTTCAGGTATACATAATGATCACATTCATCATAGTGAATTTCTACCAGTAATGACTTATCTTGATTCTTTTTTCCCATTCTCCTCCCCTCCCTTCAACCCTTGCCCCCTTCTTATTAACAAAAAATTTGTTTCCATTTTATCATTCTTTTGAAGTTTTTGTCTTTCCCTCCTTCCTTCTCCACTCACTCTCCCTAGTTCCCCTTATTATTTGAACATTTTCTTCTTATTGAACAATATTTAATATATATTTTGGTCCTTATTTATACTTTTGGCTTCTCACACCACAGGAATAATGCAGTATTTCCGCAGCTGTGTCAAATTTATTAAGAGTATAGTCTCCAAGTGCATCCTATTATCTAGAAATGTCTCAAGTTTATCCTTTACACCTGAACACTCCACTGTATTAAAAAATCTTATTTATTCATACATCCATTGACAGGCATTTGGGCTGTTTCTAAGATTAATCTACTACAAATTTTGCTCTTATAAACATGGGTGGTCATATATCACTGTGGTATGGTGGTTTTAACTCATTCAGGAAGAAGGGAAAGAGCTAAGTCAGCTCTTTTTTTCTTTTACTTTTCTTTCTTTTTTTTTTTTTGAGGAATTTCAACACCAATTTCCACAATGGTTGCACTCACCAGTCTACACTCCCACCAACAATGGAGAAGGATTCCTTTTTCCTCCATAGCCCTGAAATCATTTGTTGTTGATTTCTTGATAATAGCCATTCTTTCTGGAGTGAAATGCAATGTCACTGCTCTTTTAATTTGTGTCTCTTGAATGACCAGTGATGTTAAATGTTTTTTAATATATTTATTTGCCATTTGTGATTCTTTATACTGAGATTTGGGTATTCATTTCACATGTGAACTTTTGAATTGGGTCCTTAAATTTGGGATGTATGAGTTTTTTCAGCTTTTTATATATTTTAGATATTAGTCTTTCAAGGGTCAGCTGGAAAATATTTTCCAACTCTGTGGGTTGTCTCTTCACTCTGTTGATGTGTGGCCTTTTTGGGGCTGTGGGGGACTGGCAAGGGGTGACAACAGAGGGATGACTCCGGAGATCAGGATGATGGCACAGATCCGATTTTATTGAGGAAGTGCAGGAGTGTATATGGACTGAAGAGGGAGGGTAGAAGTGAACTTAGAGAAGGGCAGAATTGAGCTTAGGGAAGAGCAGAAGCAAACTTAGGGAAGGGGGATGCACTGTGGGGTGGGCTCTGAGCCTTGGAGGCCCTGGCAGGAATGCTGTACTTGATGCACTAAGGAGCAGAGAGTCTTCGCTAAGGAGCAGAAAGTCTGTGCTAAGGAGCAGAGAGTCGGCTCAGATTCTCTCTTCTGCCAGGGTGGCCAGCCAGACCTCAGGACCTCGACTTCCCACATTGATGATTTACTAAGCTGTGTAAAAGATTTTTAATAAGATGAGATCTCCCTTATTGATTAGCATAATACTAGCTGTGTGGTATGGTTTTTGTTCATAAAGTCTTTACCTACACCTATATCTTTAAGAATTCTACCTATTCCCTTCCCAGCAGGTTTAGTGTTTCTGTTTTAATATTTAGTTTTGATTTTAGTTTAATGCATCATTAAATAAATGTGTCTAGTTCTTCAGAAGATGGAAAGCCAGTTTTTCCAGCACCATTTATTAATGAGACTATCTTTTGTCCAGTAAAACTATTTGGCTCCTTTGTCAAAGATAAATTGGCTAAGTATGGCTAGAATTGTTTCTGTATCTTCTAATGTATTGCACTGATTCTTGGGTGTCTTTTTTTGCCAGTACTATGTGGTTTTTATTCTAATAACTTTGTGGGATAATTTTGAATTGAGCAATTAGGATGCTCCTTGCCTTGCCTTTGCTGTTCTAGGTCTCCTCTTGTTCTAAATGAGATTTAGATTTTTTTCTTACTCTATGAGATATACTCTTGGAATTTTGATAATGATTGCATCAAATCTGTATCACAATTTTAAGAGATGACCATTTTCACTATATTGGTTCTTCCTACCCAAGAACAAAGGATATCTTTCTGTTTTCTGCTATCCTCTTTGATTTTCTTTTTCAGCATACTGAAGATCTCAATGTAGAACTCTTTTCCTTCATTAGGTTGGTTCCTAGGTATTTAACTTTTGGAGGATGCTATTGTGAAAAGTATTGTTTCCCTAATTTCTCTCCTGGTGAGTTTGTTATTTGTGTACAGAAAGGTTATTTTTTCAGTGTTTACTTTATATCCACTATGTTACTGAATTCAGTTACATATCTACAAGTCTTTGGTGGAGTTTCTGGAGACTTTTATGTAGAGTATCATGCTATCTTCCAATAATGACAATTTAAATTCTTCTTTTACTATGCTTTTATTTCTTTCTCTTATCTAATTTCTCTGGCTGTTGTTTCTAGAACTATATGGAATGAGAGTAATGATAGTGGAGGTTCTTGAAAGCTTTCAGTTTTTGTTCATTTAGTGTGGAAATTGGTCTTACACACATGGATTTTATGAGGCCCATCTTTTCCACCTTTCTCTAGCATTTTTACAGTGAATGAGTGTTGAACTTTGTCAAATTATTTTTCTCCACTTATTGAAATGATCATATGGTTTTGTTCTTGGTTCTGTTAATATGATGTATTATATTTACAATTTTGCATATGTCGAACCATCCTGCATCTGTTGGATGAGTCCTTCTTTGTCATGGTGTATAATATTGATGAGTTGCTGCATTCTGTTTGTCAGTATATTATTAAGGATTTTTGTTTATATTCCGTAGGAGGATGGACCTGTAGCTTCCTTTTATCTCTGATTTTAATTTCAGGGTAATTCTTGCTAATAAGAATGAACCTTGGAATACTGTTTCCCTTTCAATCTTATTAAAGAATTGATATTTAGGTCTTCTCTAAATTTCTTATACAATTCAGCAGCAAATTCATCCAGACCTACAAATTTTTTTGTTGGTAAGTTTTTAATTATGATGTATTTCCTTTTGTCATGAAGTGGGAAGTGTATTCTCATTATCATGTTATCTTTTTTTATGCTGTTTTAAATTTTATTTGTACTTTCTCATATAAGACCACAAATTGTACATTTAAACTGTGCCTGATTTATTTTATTTAATATTTTGTCCTTTGTGTACATTGCTTTCCTATATATGACTCAAATTTATACTTCTTCTTGGAAGATTTATAC